>JAOXNO010000016.1:1869338-1899907 GCA_028565335.1 Limnodromus scolopaceus
ATGCTGAACCACCGTCCAGGGAAAGGCCACAAAAGCTCTCTACTCTCTCATGGGGACGCTGATAACCACTAGAGAGATACTACAGTTGGCAAATACCATCGGACTTAATCTCTAGAATATTGGAATAGTATTGCATCTAAAGTGTCAACCAATGCACGTGTCTTCCCATCTAACTCCTCACAGGGACAAGAGAGTCACGGATGTGTCAAAGCCCAGGGCTGACACTCCGTCTTTACTGAGTTCATCTTGCTAATTCACATAAAACATACAATGAGAACTTGATTGGTTAAGGATAAGTCAATGAGGAAACAAGAACAAGCAGGGAAAAGAGCTGATCCAATTCTCTGTCATTGTATTTTTGGAAATAAATTAATCTATACCAACACAGTTACATTGCTGTAAATCAGTCACTACCAGATTTGGGCCACCCCAAAGCCTCCCAGCTGGTGTCTGACCATTTTGTGTTTGCACGTGAAAAACACAGACATTACTTCCAAGGACAGACTGTTCTTACATGATAGTCCACGTAGGTACAGTGCCAAGCACAAGCGAATTCTCTGTCCTAACTGGAACTTCAAGGCACCTAAAGCAGCCATGTAATTAGGAGATGATGACAATAATTATGCACCATAATGCTCCTTACACAAATTTTTCTAGACTTCTTTGTATTAGCTTCCACTGTCAGACCCCCACTACTTTTTTATTTAAGAAAAAAATAATAAAATCCATTGCTATGGTAAATGCTTCGGCTTGAAAAATCCAGATTTTAGACTGGGTGATGGGGGTGGGGGGAATTTTTCACTACACGTAAATAGAACTGAGATCCAAAAATACACCATGAAATTTCATAACGATATTCCTCAAATACACAACTTGTGCAAGCAGGAAAATGTAGTGGAACTGAGATAACACTTTGTAGCCAAGAGGAACAGAGACCAAAAGTTGAGATTTCCAAACGTGTCTTACTTGTTTTTAATTAGAGTTGTGAAAATTCCCTATTTATCTTGAGCTAACATCTCTCCTCTCCCTTTTCTTTTTTTTTTTTTAGGCTAAAAACACACTTTCAAGAACTTGCTTTAAGGGGTATTTTGCTGTCCTCTGTACCTAAAAAACCAAACAAGAAACACCCCCCACACCCCAAAACTCCCCACATATTAATGTAGCATTTTACATTTCCCATTAATGTCATCCGCTCCCCTGAGGAGTTCTCCTTCACATATTGTTTCATCAGAGAAGATGTTTCCAACGTGACCTTTTCACGCAGCTGTATTGCGGGAAGAAGGTACTACAGGAAGATAGTTGGAAGTAATGGTCAAATACGATTTTCATTTACAGTCATGTCAAAATGGATTTTCATCCTAATTAGGACAAAATGTTGAAACTTGAAAAAACACTGGCCAAAAAATTCAAGTATTTCAACTCGCATCAAAAAATCCTGTGGAAATCAGTTTCTTTCTACCGATAAATCTTACTATATTAAAATATTGTACGGTATATCATATTTTAAATACAAGGTTTTGAACTTCCGTAACTTTTGCATTGAAAAAGCAACATTAACATATTCTGGGGTACTTCAGTATCAAAAATTTTTGCCCTGTAAAACTGTTCCATCAAAAAAGAAACCCAAAATACTGACCGGAACGTTTTTAACTGCTTTCTTACATTAAACAAGTCATTTTCCATTTTTGCTGCTTTTCTATGACCTGTGCTGCTCTTGTCAAGGCCAAATTTTCAGAGATGCTACGTTAACAGCAGCTGCCTTTCTTCCCCTCAGCAGCCCCGGGGTCCAATGTTCTTCCCCAACTCTGCCCTGCTCAGTGGGGTATTTCATGTTATGCCGTGACCTCAAACACATCCCTTACTAGACTCTTTTTTGATTCTTTTCACATGAAAGTTTTTCTACCAGGATTATTTTAAAGACCCTTCCTGCTAAAGTTATCCCCTCATTCCACTTCTTTTTAGGTGAATGGAAGACCTTCTGTCAATATTTTTGGGTGCTGAATATAAAGTCCAGAAGAAGTTCCTGTAAACACCTGGACTACAAGAGCTTTCCTCCTGCTGCTCCACAGGAGCATCAATGGCAAATCTCCCTGGGCTCGCAGAGGTCTACAATCACCCCTTAAAACACTTATACTCATTTGCAGTGGAAATTTTATTTTAATCATCCATCTAATCACATAATAATTATCAACTCTGGCATATTTAAACTTCCATTCCTTCTCCAGGCTAGTGGATAGGAAGGGAAAAAGAAGGCCCTTGACCGAATCTAAGGTCAGCATTTAACACTCTCTTTAATGCTAGACTATCAGCATTGGAGGCCTATTTAATTCCTTTTAAACTGTCAGTTAACAAGTATAATCCTCGTAAATAAACAAACCCTTGTGTGAACAGGCTCTTTTGCTACTTAAGAATAAGGCTAAACAAGCAACGAGAAACATCTGAAGTGTGATGTATTAATCAAAGCATGTCTTCTGTGCTGCTTTGGAGCTGGCAGCTAACAGCAGCTTCAACGTGTTTCCCAAACGGCCTTTATTCTTGGATGCTTTATTAAAATGCAGTATTTTATTTAAGCTTGGGGGGCGGATCAAGCTTTATTGTGCATATCTGAAGTCTCTATCTACCCCTCCTCACACAAGAATTCACAACTTTCCTGAGTTTTGGAGAGCTCCCCTTACTCTGCTTTTTACTCAGACTGAAAGTACCAGAATGAACCTACTGAGGTTTAATTATTACTTTGCATCACATCATCAGTAAGCTGAAAATTCACTATCTAAAGGTAGGAACTTTGATAGGCCGATCTCATGCTCTTAGTTACGTGTTTGCTATCCTTTACAAGTCTTAATGCCGCCTGCACATTGTATTGTGGTTGTGTGAACTTTCAGCAGCAGCTCTTTACTCTTGACACGCACCGTAGCACGTTTCCTATAGATGAAACAGAAAATAAACTATTTAACCCCATTTGAATACAAACCCTCATAGCTATCCTGTCCCAAAACTCCCCACCCCAATCACTCTGATTCACATTCACCATTTATTAACAAAAAACAGTTCTAGAATTAACTTGCTGAAACCTGACTCATTTCTGACATACCTTTTTCTGGGTTTGGTCAGTGTTACCATTAGGTTATAACTTGAGGAATACAGTGAAATCACTTTAATTGACTAACTGTTAAGAGATCAAGACAGTAGCATTAAACATGTTTATATGGTCAAGACGAGTACAACATCCCAAGTCCCTAGATAAAATCACAGACATTAAAGGTCTAAAATTTTCTGTAGAAACACCTTCTCAGTCCTTACGGTGACTGAACAAGCCCACACGCTACTCCTCAGGTGCAAGGCTGCCCTAATGTTCCTAACACATGCAGCGTTTCAGTGTTATTCGAGTGCTAAATTTGGAGGAAAAAGATAGCTCTTTAGGCTCTAAGAAGCCAGGGATGACATGAAGTATTTTATTAAACTTTTCAGATAAAGAATAATACGTTTTCATAAAACAGAAGCAAGCTGTGAAACATGATGTCATGAAACTCTTCTGAGGACAAGAATTTAAGGTCAGAAAAGAAACAGGTACAATTAGCAATGACGAGAATTTGGGGAAATATTGGACAATCATGTAAAAATGGCACTTAGGGGCAATTTTTCATTAGATTAATAACTCAGCTGAGACTGGACCTTCAGAGCAAATCCTCCTCAGAGGGGTCTAAAATCAAAGCCAGGTATATATTACTGCTTGGCTTTAGAGGTCTTTCTGGGAAGACACACTTGTCTTTTTACAGTAGTCAAACCACCAGGCTCTTGAAGGAACAATCACCTTCCTAAACACAAGCAAAAATCTGGTCCTACCTGCCCAATTTCTCATAATTTCAGGAAAAACTAAGTGGAAAGGTCACCACATGTCCACACTCACCTTTGCAAAGTGACGACAATGCTGAATTCATTTGGGCTGGGAACAATGGCAGAGTGAGCACACTCTGGTTTGACACAAGGTCTGTGGCCCACATGCAGGGTTCTGAACTCCAAGACACCTCAAGTCCTTCTGTGACATCTCTTTATTCAGAAAATAGTTTAGGTTCAAAGCCAAATTGAGATTTGACTAGAGATGATGGGTTCTCCTCTATTGTTATTTAATGGGATCATGACCTGAACCAGCAGTAATGCCTTATCTGGACCTTCACACCAACTGACTGATGCATACAGATCCTCTGACACTCGACAGAGGTAACACCAAGCTTTAGAGGAGTATAAAGGGCTAACAAATATCGTGCCAATAACACTGTACTCAAAAATTATAGGGCACAGTTCTTATGTTTTGTACAATCACTAAAACCTGTGGACTTACACTGTAAACATCTTCCCTTCAAAGACAGTTTTAATACATCCTATCCCCTTCTCCTTAAAATTAAATGGCATCTTCGGGGGGTTCATAGGTTGTGGTCCAGCCATAATGTAGTGGTATGAATATATTTAAAATAAAACATCAGAATCACAACTGGTCCAGATTATCTTGTTTTACTTTCAGTTTTGCTGTAGCAGGCTGTTAGGGTACTCAGTCATACACTTTGCAGTGATGGGGGCTTTCTGCATGACTCAGGAGATGGAAATGTGAACTTAGCCCTCCAATCCAGCCATTAATCTTCTTTATGATTCTGAACCACAAAATATGCTAAGAGAGCATCTCATTCTGCTCATTCTGCCTCTGCTTGAGTCCTGGATGCTCAGCAGACTCCTAATTTCTTTGGCCTTTTGTTAAGCTGAAGTCTGGATGGGTGCGAGAGCTAAAGGAAAAGGATTACAGGGGTTTATTCAGTGCTGTCAGAGAAAGAAAATCCCTGTCTCGCTGCCAGACACGTTAAACTACTGATCGCACAACTGCATAAAATTATCACTGGCATTAAATCTATGCTAATTCAACCCAGAGCAAGGAAAGATGATTGAACCCAGAACACTTTTCCAATGTCATTCAAAAGCCCTAATTAGAAAAGTGTTCCTGTTCTCCCTCATATTCTATTGTTATAGGTATTATTTAAAATGTATTATTCTTATTCATTAAGCAGAATGAGAATAACGAGGGAACACTTAGCATATAGTTGAGGAATGCTCTTTGGACGTACCTGGTCATGGTTTTCTTTTCCTACAGAAATATTAAACTCATGTTACATAGGTTCTTGCTTAGCATTATGAATGGAAACAGCATAAAAGCAGGTTCTAAAATGAACGCTAGCTGCTACATATATAATTTCAACCAACTAAAGAGTAAAATATTTTTCTGCTTTCCTTTGTACTCCTCCCTCCTAAACTTTCAGGAAATAAGAGCTTCCACCAACGAAAAACCAATTCCTCAGATGTTCCATCAATTGGCTGTGGAACATCTCATGGCACCATCAGACTAAGACAAAACTTCATGGAAACACACAAATACACAAAGTATCTGAATTGTGCTAAGAACATCATGTATCTTAAATCTAATAGCATTACTACAACTTCCATGGCATTTTTCATATATAGGTCTCAAAAACTTTTTACCGAAAGATAATCCATATCATTGACCTAATTTTATAAAAGAAACAACCAAGGCCCAGAAGGATGCCCTGAATTTGCCCACAAGATGTCCCAGACAGTGTCACAACAGAGGACAGACCCCGTGTCCTGTTCCTTGCAGCCGCTCTGATCACACATGGTGCAGATGAGAACAACAAACCAACCCCCACTTTTCAGACAAAAGGAGATGGACTCAAACACTTTGGAGCTCAGAGTAATGTTGAATTAATGGTGATTAGAACAGGCTTTTCCATCGGGAGATTTTTCTCTAACAATTGTTTCTGCAGAGGCCTATTGTAGGCCTTTACATTTCTCTTTAACGCATTTGGCACACATTCCTGCTAAGACAGAGTATGTGGCACCACAGATCACTCGTCTGATCTAATATGGCAATTTCTGTGTACTTAGGGGGAAAAAAAAAATAGAAAAAAAGTCAGGCAATAACACACTCTAGGGAAAAATCTAGAAAAATCTAAAAATTAAAATAAAAACATAAAAATTGCAATAAATTCATTTCCCCTCCTGTGTTGCAATATGATTTTATGTCCAACATTAAAACTACAACATGAGTTATCCTTTCAAGCCTTACTTGAAAGGGACTATGACTAGAGGCAGGCAACTGAAATACACCAATCCTGGTGGATGAACCGAGTTTATATCCATTCTAATTACATTCATAATACACTCATTTGAGCTACCATAGGTATTATTTAGATGTATGCTATACATTCTGTCTAAAATAAATTGAAATAAAAATATAATGCATGGCTGAAAAATATACTCTGTACAAAGTACTGTATCTCACTGACAAGTACTTAAAAAAAAAGGCTAAAAGTAATAAAAATTACTGCTAGAAAAATCGAAGTGTTCCATTCCTAGATTTTATGGGGGCAATAAAAAATGAAAAAGCAGCTCTAGTTAAGCTAGACTGATGAAGTGATATACTGCCAGAAAGGCATTCAAGGTTGTGTTGAAACAGATTTAAAATTGATATATATCAAATACAATAATTCTGGTGCATATTAAATAGAGTCTAGGTAGAATACTAGTGCAGACTTTCACCAGATGATTGTAAATTAAATAAAAAAAAAATCTGAGCCAGACAAAATTTGCCATGAGAAAGAGCTTGGATGAAGCTGTTAATAGCAGTTTTAACCCACTAAATATGGTGCATTTGAACACTATGGAAAACTTTGTTTGTTTCATTTGCAGGAGTTCTGAGAACAACCTACGACTTTTGCCATTTAAACTCCTAATTTCTTTAATTGTTTCTAAATGACGTGCAGAAGCACTGTCCAACTGGCGACGGGCAGTCGTGTGTCACGAATTGTCCCCAAGGCTGCCTTCCACAGGGCCAGCTCCGAGAAATACACTCTTCCCCAGGCAGTGCTGAGCTGAGACACTTCTCGGTGACAAGTTTAGACACCTCTCGGTGACAAACATGAAACGGGGGAGTTGATTCCCTTCACCCCCATCTCTGACTCAGTGGTGGGTAGAGCAGAAGACCAGTGATGAAGGTTAGAGGTGGATGGGAGACTTAAGAGTGTTAGATTTTATTTTCACCATAAAGCCAGTGGAAGCAGAAAGCTAATAATTACTTTGTGTTCATACAGCACAAGGGAAAAACAATGCTGGATCATTAACATTCTGGCCACATTCTGCACAGGTTCAGGTTATGACACCTCATTTATTCTCTTAAGCAAGATGCTTTAACCTAAGTTCACTGGGAAGAATGAACTGATCTTTTCAACGCTACCCAATATTCATCTTCCTCCTACTGGAATCAGATAAACTAAAGAACAGATTTCAAAAAAAATCCCAATGTGGCTGTCCGAAATCATCATGAAAAAAGGTTTGAATTTCACAGTGTTCCGACCCACGCATTTGCTTTGTGGTTACTCATTCTGAAATTCATCCTCAGCAAAGGAGCAGCACAACAGCTACATGCTACGCTGGTAACAAAGGAACTAGATTTTGATAAAACAAGTGGTATTTGGAAGCAAATAGGCTTTGGATTCTTCATCCACAAAGGGGGTGATTTCAGTTTCATAGCATTTTCACGAGGCTTTAGCTCATTCCTCTGGTCAGGGGTAGGAAGAGCTGCCACCACATGAAAAATAGAGGCCCCCATAGTAAACACAGCAATACTGAGAGCATCCCACTTCTTCACACAGGGGTCTTGCTTAGGGGTGTATTATGCAGCACCAGTTTCATAGTACCTTGCCAACATAGTGATTGTAATATGTGAATAACTCATGCAGAAGAGTCAAGAACACAATAACACCACCTCAGTGACTGAACAAGAACACCTTCCCTACCACATCTGGGGATGCTCACACTTGGTGGGATTATATAGATGCATATCAGCACCATGGAATGGATGAACTGCTACCAACAGCTCTTCACTTGTATCCCCAACCCAACAAGATGAGGTACCCTGAAAAAAACCACAGTATCAAAGGCACTAGAGACAACAGCGTTCCATGCCTACAAAATTGCTCAATCCATCCATACCAAGGAACGCAACTGGTTTGTTGACAGCAGAAACTGAAAAACACTGTCAAAGCTAAAGAAGGCTGTATCTGCCAGCCCGAGCGTGCTATACCAATTATCCGGGAGAAATTGTAACTACACTGTCAGCTTCTTACAGGGCACTTGTACACACCGAGAAAGACAAAGCAGGAGGCTGCTTTTGAAACGTTCACACCTCTCACCAGCCTAAGACACTCTGCAAAAACAAGTTGCTTTGTCAGTTCAAAATGGAAAGCATCCAGGCTTTACCTACACTACAAAATGCTGAATTACTAGCAACAAAATGCTATAAGCTTGTCTGCTTGACTACTGATCTTAAAGAGACAACACCTTCCCCTCCTCCAGTGGACTGTTTTCCACTTTAAATCATGTGAAAAAGTTTATGTGCATCATGTGTGTGCACCTTACAGTGTGCTCCAGCCAGACCAGTATCCAGCTGGTCTTACAGGGACAGAGCTGCTCCTGACCTCAGCACCGAGCCTCCACTCAGGTACTTCAGGCCCAACATTTCTGGTCTGATTCCTTACAAGCATGGAAAATGGGCTACTCTCTCCCTTACTAAAGAAGCCTTTCAGTTTTTTTGAAGACCTAAATGAGCTACCCTCAATCCCCTGTGCCAGGTGAGCCAGGCTTCTTTTCCTCCATTAAAATAATGGTTTACAAGACAAATATTTACATGGATAGGTAAGAGACAGCAGGAGATGGAGCTGTCACAAGGAGAGGCACTCTACTACTTGTTTTAAGAATATGGTAGGCATTTTTGGGGCTGTAATTTACAACAGAATTATATAAGAGTGCTATAAAGGCACTCTTTTTTTCCCTTCTTCTTCTATAGTGTTACTGAATCTCTTGGGACTCCATTGCCATGTGACTTAATATATTATTAAAGCCCAAACTCCAGAGTTCTTTGAATAGGAGGTAGAAAAGAGAAGAACACTTTCAGTCCTCGTAACTACACAAAAATGGATTTGAATCACAAACCTCCGAAGATCATAAAACAGATAATTTCCATGATTTTTAATGTAGCCTTGCAAATATTTGAGCCATGCAGAGAAATTACCAAACAGCAATTTTAAAATAAATAGAAGACAGTATGGGATTTAAAAAGAGATTGGACGAATTCCTAAAGGACAGATTCACTCACAGCATCTACTGCGAGATAATAAAACTACAATTGTCTAGATGCCACCCTTCACCTCCTGGAATTTCGAAACTGCTATTTCAAAGAAATTGGGTGAAGTTTCAGGAAAAGGATCACTCACAATTCTCTATTTGCCCTGGTCTTGTATTTTTTTCCTTAGCATCAAGTACTAGACGCTGTCAGAAGTAGGGCTGCTGATAAAGATAGGCCTTTATTTACGATCTCATCTGATCGGTCATGTTCTTAAAGTTGTAGATGGTACAGTACGGTAGTTAGATTTTTATTTTAGATCAGAAATTGCACAGAAAAATGCATTACTTAGGGAGGGATGAAATGGGACCTTTGTTTCTCTGATATTGCTCTTCTTGCCCTGGAATATTATTTTTAAAGCCAAAAAAAATACAACAAAACCTTGCTCAGGTAAGGTGAAGTACTTAAGTGGAACATTCATATTATTAGTAAAAAAATTCTACAAATCAGTACCATATACATATTTGCCCACTAGAAAAAAAATATTAGTAAGACAGTTTGTCAGAATTGCTAGGCTGTAATAAACAAAGTCAGATGCAGAAAATTTACCCAGAGAAAAATATCTTGTGCAAATGCTACAAGTCACTTGTTGTTCAAGCGTTTTGGCATTATCAGATAGTTACATTATTATCAGATAGGGTACAACTTTGGTGTATGCTGTAAACTAAATGTAAAACTGCAGCATGCCACACTCAAGAAGCACGTATCTTCAGACAAAATTAGAAAAAGCGTAAGAGACAAAAGCGACCTGACATGTCTCTAGTCATGGAGCTACTCAGTGACAGGGTCAGACATGAATCCTGGATTCCAAAGAACAAGTTCACACTGAGTACCTACAATGAAACATTAGGACGGCAATTATCAGAAAAAGCACCAGCAAAAACATCAGCAGTACACAAATGTCCCTGCATGGTTTCTGGCCGAGACTTGTTAAATTTATGACTTTCTTTAAGACCCTAGATGAAGGCAGTTTAAGTATAAAATAAACATCACAATAAGGAAGATCCAGTTAGAAAATACAAAGGCTTGAAAAATCACAACAGAATAAAGCACTGTGCAGACAAGAAAGTCTTTTAAAGAAAACCATAGGGATTAAATCAAACTCTGAAAGAAGACACGTAAATGATAAATGACACAAGACTGTAACTAAACTAAATCTTTGGTGTCTAAATGAAATATAGAGGGCTGAGGAGATTATGCAAATTGAAATGAATCAGACTGAATCAAGACTTACAGCTGACCTGGAGTGTGAGGGAACATGCTGCGTTCTAAAGTCAGATGAATTATGCAACTTGGGAAGAGTTGACTAGAGGATAAAGGATGGAAATCACATTTGGCCTCCTGAGTTATCCAAGAAGATGGTACAAGTAAATGGCGAGGGGGCATCCATCTCCATAGCTGCCATGCAGGGTTTTGGGAGGAGAGGCAGAAAAGAGAAGAGAAAAGCTGTACAAAACATGTATTACGGCTTGATTACTTAAATACAAGCGTACTCTTAATTCTTAGCAAGTCAGTTGAGCTCCCAAAGCCATACAGAGTCCAAGTTGACCGAGATTCTTCAACTACGGTGGTACTTCTACTACTTCAGAAATGGCATTGCAGTTGCCTTGCCCTGAAATTCCCTTGTGTCTTTAGCAGACAGTTGCATACTTTTTAAAAAATGGTCCCAAGTCAGGTTGTTCTGCAGCGTTAGGTCTGATCCTTACACTTGGAATGCAAATTCCAAATTCCTCCAAAGAATTTCAGAAGAGTTCTGATCTCAACTTCTGGTTTATTTATCCTCTTCCAGCCACTTGGATAAGTTTGTACTTACGGTCACACAATAGAATAGTAACACAGAAGATAAGCAATGAGTTAAATGATCCAAAATGATGCTGTATTTATTTTATTCACTATTACTAGCAATTACAAATCATAATACAAGAGTCTTTTGACCTTTAGAATAACTGACGCAGTCTTTTGCAAGCTGAGCAAACCAGCCTCCCCAAGAACACAGGGAAGGGAAGGACGAAAGTCAAGTGCTGTAATTAGCTGCATAATTATTTTCCAAAATAAAATGTGCAATCTTCACCTCTTTGGCACTGAATGGCGTCATTGGGGCTGCTATCATTAAGCTGCCATCGCTGCACTATCATTATGGGGCTGATAAGGAAAGACAAACACTTCGAGATCCACTAGAGGATGCGCTTATTTCCCAACTTCCCTCAACTAATGTATTTATGTACTTATTTTCGTGGATGATGGGATTTTGAGGACAGGAAGGAAGGTCACTGACATTGGAACCAGCAGGGATAAGAAGCGTTTTTCTCAACAGGAATCGAGCCTGATGTTCTAATAATTGTTATACATTAAATCCTGTCTCTTTTACAGCCAATGACAAAACTTTCATCGACTTGAACAGGGTTAAGATTTTAGTCCAAGCTTGCAGCCACTTAGACACCACCCGAATAAAGCCAACACAAGAACTAGAGAGGAAGGATGAGAAAAAAAAGAGAAAAGTCTTAGAGAAAAACTGCTTATGTGAAACACTTTTCTGAATCTGCAGGAAACAACTATATGTCAAAAGAGTCCGAGTTACCCAATACAGCTGAAAAAATAAGCTGTTTGCATAACGAAACAAGAATAACTGAAGTTGTTTAATTATTGTTGGCCCAGAAGTATGTCATTATGCAGTACCGATACAACTCTGGGTATTTCTGATCTTAGATGGCATCTAAACTAAGACTCAAAAACACAGTATTTGCTACACAGGTGACAGCATTGAAGTATATTTGTATTCGTGGGCTGTTTTAACAGCTTCCCTTCATTCCCCTTTCTTGTCCAGGATCCTGTTTCCCCTCTAATAAATGAGGTTTTATTTTTGTTTGTTTTAAGTCCAGAAAAACAGCAGCAGGCAGAAAGGGCAGGATCTCACTGAGGTAGACTCCCTCATAGAGAAAATGCCCTGAAGAATTTTTGTCTCCCCGAACAACAACAAAAAAGAAACAGGGAAATTCCCTACAACTGAACATTTGATGTCATTTCATACAGAAAATGCTAAATACCACAGACACACATTATCTGTGTTTACAAAAAATCATGAGCAAATGTTTAGCAGCCCACTGTGGTATAAACAGACAGGGACAAATGGAGTCAAACAGTTCCAAGTCATCACACACATATAAAAATGAGAAGATCCCTAATTACTTTTGAAAGGCTGATTTAGTGTTCTGACGTGTCGAGAGTAAGGTGCAAGTGGATGTTTTTGCAGCCAGAATCTCTCACAGCTACCAGCCACAGAATTGAGACTCGAGGTTTATTTGCTGCGGAATTGAGTCACTGGACTAAACACTATGCTGTTATTACCTACTTACAACAAAACCAAGATTACTCTTTATACTATGGCAACAGAAGCTTTTTTTCCCCTGTATTATACAAAGCAAGAATGGACTGGAGAATAAGCACTAAAATCTCACTCGGGAACCCCAGGCTCTTCAGATGTGTTTGGAATCAGGAAGAAATGAAAAAAGAAGAAAATAAATAAAATTAAAAAAAAAAGGGGGAAAAAAAAGGCCCTTACTCTGTCATCAACAAAACTGATCATACAAAATTGCACATCTTGGCCAGCCAAGGACTACCATGCTTCAGCTTGAGGTAGACCCAAATGAGATAAGTTATTGCAAATACTATTAAATCTTAAATTTTATTAAAGTGTCCACAAGTTGCCTATTTTTTTGACTTTATATTATACACTGTTTCTGTATTGTAAAGTAATACAGGTCATTAAGTCCATGAAGGAAAACAAACGTGCGTGTTTAGACAAGCCAGAGTGATGTAACTGGTGTTAACTGTATGTAAGGGTGTCTCACAGAGCAGTCAAAAGCCATGGCAAACCCAAATTCTGAGTTAGTCATTCAACATTAACAATAGGTGCAGAAGAGGATGCTCCTCCCCAGCTCTCAGTCCAGGGTATCAATGCGTCAGCAGCTGCAGCCTCTTTCCACAACTATTGGTGCCATTGCCAAAATCCTAGACTCTTCTCCCAGATTCCTCTCGTCAGTGTTACCATGGCTCCCATTGCTGCTGCATTGTCACTCATTACAGCCCACATTCCGGTTTACGCGTTCTTTAAATTTCACAGTACTTAGTGAAATGAGCATTGGTTTGTAGTATTCTATATCTAGAAATATTTACAGAGCTGCACTTCTGACAGGATAATCAAGAATTATTTCCTACCTCAAAGCAGCGCCTTCTTTTAGAACTTCCTCTTCAAGGAGAATCACAGTGAGAAAGCTCTGCAGGTCGTTTGCTTCAACCGACTCACAACTTCACCAAGACCAAGCACCGTGACAAGTAGCAGAAGCCTCCGACAAGTATTAAGACAGCAATATTTCATTTCCTCTTAAGCATCTGGAAATAAAAGGAAGGAAGATACTGAACTGGCCTTACTACGTTGGTCAACATGTCAAAGTATCTTTAGGAACTTAATACATGGTTAATTATTTATTATCTCTTAGCATAGAATTTTTATTCTGAAAGGTCAGAAACACAACTATTCTATTCAACAGCTGTACCAGAAAACATAAGACAAAGCCAAAAGTGAAGGTCTCTGATAGAAGGTATAAGGTGACTGCAACACTGGACTTGCTGCAAAATTTCACTCTTTGCCAAGCCCCTGCAGAGCACGTGGGATCCACGACTTCAAACAGTACTGCTAATTATTCTTCTCACAGAACAGTAGGTACTATGCTAAGACTGAAGTCTAACACTAAAGTAAGAGCACTCCTGTCTCACTGGTTTGAAGTGTGAAATGCCTATAGGAGAAGGACCACTGGGGGATGCAAGTTCTTGCAAGACCTAAAAACTTCAGAAAAGTAGTCAGTGAGTTTTTTTCTTGAGGCCATGAGGGAAATAGAAATGCTGAGAGCAGGCAAGTGCCAAGGGACAGAACACAGTAAGAGTGTTCACAGGGTTTAAGATGTTTTTCAGGAAAATAGAAAGATTTAATTATTCAAAACAAAAAAGAACTAAAGGAGCCTGTCAATTAAAGTGACTGATAAAAGTTTATGGTTGTTCTGAAATATTTAACAGAGAACGCTGAATTTTTTATTTGTGCTTGCAACGGAGCCTGATGTTCATATCCAGAAATTAATACAAACATGAAACTTAAGCTTTCAACCTCCCACAGAGGCAGGTAAGTAAAGAGTTTGTCCTCCTCTACCGATATTTCAAAATTAACATCAAGACCCATGTAACTAGACTTCACGTCAGCACGTCTACCTGTAGTGCTCCCAACAACACCAAGTACTGGCTGCTCATTAAAACCTGTTTCTAAATGTGGATTCCATGGCATTTCGTATCTAGCCCTGACCACGATTACTTCCCCCCTAAAGGTGAAGAGAGGCAAAGATTAACTACGCACTTTTGGTTCTGTGTTTTTAATTCAACTTGGGCACTTTTAAAAAATAACTAGGTTTTTCAATAATTATTGCACAGCACTGCATTTTCTTTTCTAATAGAACTCAAAACAAACAAAAGTTGACATGCACATAAGTTTACAAATGGATCAAAATTGGCAGAATTCCCTTGTACCACTTTCTTTTTTTCAGTATTTTTCCATCTTTCTGCACCATACTTCCAGTCTCTAGTTCATGAGTCCTGTCAAACCTAATCAACAACAATATTAATGCTGCTAATACTAATACCTGAAATCCTGAGGTAAATTTATACATCTATGGGAAAAGGAGGTTCTGGGACAGCTAATTAGGGAATAAATTACTTAAAAAGCAAGGTGAATATGTTAATTATTTTCATTTGGACGCTACATCACTACCATTTCTGCATCATTATCAACATGTTTTCTAAGCCAGTAATTAGGCTTTCACTGTCCACAACTGACTCATCCAAGCCAGGCTACCGAGATGCAAACTCCAAAAACCAATTTTCAAAACACCTGCAGTTTGAATTTTCAGCCCATAAGGATTCCCTACCCCAGATCACTAGACAAAAATGCAGCTTCAACCTTACGTAAGGCTGTTCTTTCAAGACTTTTATAGATTATTGCGGTACCGCTCTTTCTAGCGGAACTCTGCAGTATTGGATTAAAAAAGGAACAATTGAAAAGTAAGGCCATTTCCAACATCAAAAAAGAACAATAACCAAGACAATCATTTGGGAAGATTTTTTTTTTTCTTTTCTTGTATAACACACAATTGTGTTAAATTAGTAAATGCACTAGTTTGTACTTTGTATTCTTTCTAATTCTAAGGAAAAGACAAGCAGAATCAGTTGCAGTTATTACATGGTCTGCTCAGTACTACCTCAATTTTAGCCACAATTTCCAGCTTTGCAATTTTAAAATACGTCTCTGTTAAGTTGACGCAAGAAGATAAGTAAAAGTCAGCACTGAAGACTTGCTATTCTTATCAATCCTGACAAAGTCTGAAAGCCAAATCTTGCCAACCCCCATGAAAATGCCAAGCCTTTCTAGTAGGTCATTCTCAATTTTGAGCTGCTTCAGATACACTTTATTATTATTAACAGCAGATTTATTCTTCAGACATCACATAGCACTTCTCTGGCTGAGGACACGTTCACAAAAGTCTCAAAATCGCATTAACATGCAAAAATGCATTAACATGCACTAACATGCAAAAATGATTTTAAGTGTGTATAAATAAACCTCATAACTGCAAAATCTGCTATCTCATTCCTTCATAAAATCGAATGAGATCTGTTAATTGAAGTCAAATAAAGTATTTCTCCTTGGGTACTGCAGACCCTATCTATTCTTAAAAAGCAATATGAAATGCCACCTAATTTCTAGACTCTGGAAGGCATAAACTCATTTGTTTTCTTCTCCATAGAGAGGGTCTTACCTTATCAAGTAGCATCATCCTACATCCTCTCAGGCTCAAAACCATCCTCCTTCTCCGCATTACAAAGATAAGCTGAAAAAAATTTCCCATCAGTGAATTGCTACTTTTTGTAGGGTTTTTACTATTATCATCACATATCCCCAACATAAACTGGAACACTACTGTGACTTCAGTAATATGAAATACTCAGTTTATGCAAGCATCTCTAATTGGTCCAATCCCTTTCTTTCCTAATTAGCTCTGGCATCTCCTTATGAAAGATCAGAACAGGGTTTTTGCTCCTCTTTTAAATATTTTACTAGTTTGTAGTACAGGGGATGATTCTTCCCATCCACTGTTTCACTGCCATTTATATATAATGATAACAAGACATGGAATGACTTCCTCCAAAATAGTTTGTGTTGACAGTACCTCCTATTCATCTCATTTACCAACCAGCATTATATCCTGAACACTCTCATGAGCTTAATGCTGGTTTCCACCCTATTACTTACACAAAGCATTAGGTATTGTTTTGCTTTCTGTTCCAGGAAAGAACTTCTACTAAGTGTTTGGGGTTTCCTTGGCACCAGGACTAAGGACGTATTTTAAAATGAAAATAAACTTCCCCACAATTACATAATTGTAAAATCTTTAACATCAAAAGCGTTTACATCTAGGTTAAGAGTCCTAAGAAACCAGTAATGTTGACCAGGATTTTCAGTTACACAAACAGAAACATTTAACAGAAGGACAAGTCAAGTCCAAGGCAGCAACAGGACAGAGAAGAGCTACTATTTTGCTGCACAGGCCCTGTAAGAAAAACAGCCACTTTCATTGCCTTTCACAGTATTTACTGTTTTCAGAAAAAAACCCCAAATACTCCTCATGTTTTGCCCAAACTGAACTCTGGGTGAGTTCTTGGGTGGTATAAGGCTTCCGAACTCCAAAGGGAGGGATGAATTCACTGTCAGCAAGGGAGCCTTCAGCCTTGCCTCTCAGCAGCCATTTTATCCAGTGTTTCCAAAACACAAATTTCCTCCACTATATGGAGAAAGTTACCAATCAAAACCTTTCCCAGCCCAAATCCCCACACTCAGCCTTGTACTTTTTGCTCAGAAAGGGTTTCTCCTCCTTCTTTGTCACAGCTTTTTTTCACTATTTTATGAAAGTTATCCTTTCTCTTGGTGGTAACAAAGTTACCAAAGGACACACATACACGCACACTCTGGCCTGTTGCCTCCACCTCAGGACGTTCACCGCAACCTGAGAAGCATTTTCCTCTTCCAGAATGGTCCACACACAAGGTCGAGCCCCAACCTGCCTCCTTTCCCCTCAGAGGCAGCAGCCCCTGGCCCTTTGGAGCCATGAGGAAACACCCGTCAGGCTCCGCCACTCTGGTAAAGGCCCTGCTTGATTCTCTTTCTTCAGACTCAACCTGCAAATGCAGAAAAGCAGAATAAAGCATTTTCTGCAGCCCCGAGGTGCAGCTGAAGGCGGTGAAGGGAAGAGGGCTCCTGTGCTCTCCCACCAGGCCTCTCCCGACAGTCCCTAGCAATTATAAAAATCACCTGGCAGCCTCTGGCAGGTGAAGTAAATCAGAGCAGGCTGCGCTGGCCTAAAAATTTACAGTTACCCAGCCAGTCCCAGAAAGAAAAACGTCAACTAACTTTCTGCTTTGCAATACCTTTTCAAAAGCAGGCAAGATTTTGAGCTTTTCCTTAAATGCACTTACCACAGAGTAATCATTTTAATAAAATTTAACCTAGAGGAGACTGAAAATCATTCAAATACAGACTGATCCATTTGCAGGATCATATGTGAGACATCTTGCTAATCAAAACTGAGCAGCTTGCAATCTATATAAACTCCTGGAATAAACTTAAATACAGTGATTTATTAGCAGGAAATGAATGCTGTTAAGCAGATCAAGGTGAATCTACTGCTGTCATTAGTGAAAAACAAATTATCAGATGTGCTTCTCTCTCTCCCTGAAGAGCTAGTCATATCTACAGGGCACAAGTATAACAACAGCATTTACGTTAATATACTTAACCAGGGCTGGAAAATAAATATATTTTATTTATAAACAGAACCTTCACCCTGAGGCAGGGAACTTGCTACACTTGACAATATGATTAGGCAAGTACAGTTCTCCCGGCTTGGAAAGAGAGACTTCAGACATCCTTTCACACTAAACACATTTGA
This sequence comes from Limnodromus scolopaceus, assembly GCA_028565335.1. Taxonomy (NCBI): domain Eukaryota; kingdom Metazoa; phylum Chordata; class Aves; order Charadriiformes; family Scolopacidae; genus Limnodromus; species Limnodromus scolopaceus. Next base: position 1,887,624 of record JAOXNO010000016.1, read on the forward strand.
AGGAACAAAAAGGAAACTTTTCTAAGTTCTGGAATAAGAACACAATACTCCCAGTGAAGAGCTATGTCGCGTTATACAAGGTAATTGCATTTTGCGGTGGACTGCTTTGTCAGGAGGATTGGGGGCACTGTATGTAAAAGGTTTGGGAAACATGACTGAGTAGATGAAACTCTGGAAGAGGAATGCCTAAACCTGGGTTTGACTTCTCTTCAAGCACGTTATCTTTGTAATCTGCAGGAAACCTCACGGAGTTTTGTATGAAATGCAGCTACACACCTTTGTGAGGTGTTCTAAACAGACAGGCTCCTTCTCAAGCACTGAAAGTAAGTGCAAAACACCCTCCTCAATCAGGGCAGAAATATTACATAAATTTCAACATTGGCTGAAGTAACGTTCTGTATTTAGCATTCCAGCTTAAGAATCACAATGGCGTATGAAGGAATTGAGGGAACTGCATGAGGGAAAGCATTCACAGGTTGCCCAGAGAAGCTGTGGCTGCCCCATCCCTGGAGGGGTTCAAGGCCAGGTTGGAGGGGGCTTGGAGCAACCTGGTGTGGTGGGAGGTGTCCCTGCCCAGGGCAGGGAGTTGGAACTTGATGATCTTTAAGGTCCCTTCCAACCCAGACCATTCTGTGATTCTATAAAGAACAAACCACGCAAGAGCCATCAGTCACTTTGACTGCATCCACAGTGCCAGGTTGCTCCTGCACTGGAGCAACCAGTTGTCCTCGCTCCAGTTGTCCCATGGCAAGACGCATCTTTTCTGCCTGGCTACTTCACTCCCACCACTGGATGCATGGCTTGGGTTTGGTCTGTAAAGTATTACTAAGGGAGACCTGGTGAAGGGAAAAAGGAGGACACAGTCTGACAGCATGGGGATGGTATTAGACAAAGAGCAGCTATCTGACAAACATTCCGGAGAGGATGAGGATTACATCCTGCTATTACGAAAGGAGACAGAGGGGTTTTCTCCAGATGTCAGGTGGGCTGTTGAAATAATGAGTGCTATTGGGGCGCTGCCTTATAAATGATGTTGTGGCATCAAGAGATTGTCTGAATCACACAATGCCTTCATAAGCTAAAAGGACAAACCAGAGCTAATTAGCTCAAGTGCAAGTGAACTATTAACTGCTATACTCTTTCCGGCACTCAAGCTCGCACCCTCACGTACGTAGAACTCTGCTGTGAAGGCACACAAGCTCATTCATCACTATCTCAGGTATCTCTGGAGCCTTGAATAAAGGTCTTATTATTAAAATTCCTGTGCTTGATCTTGACTGAAAGGCCAGGCAGACAATTACAGTATTTACTGTCAAAGTGAAACAAAGGTGATAATCACAAGGTACTTGCACTAAGTCAGATTCCAGTCCTCCTCTTGTATTAAATCTTACCTTAAATTCAAAAAATAGTTCCTTCTCCTGATCCTGCCATTTGCTATGGAAATGTTGCTTCTCTGCTCTCGTTTTGCCCTGTCCTTCATTAACTTCTTCCCTCTGCTCCCTTACACACTTAAATTAAAAATCTTGAGAATGGATCTTACGCATCGGCAATACATTAACACAACTTCATCCTGTCCTCAAAATCTGCTGAAGTGCTTCCTCTGTAACAAGTAATATTTCTTCTTTTCTGTGAATTTGTCTTTAAAAGTACGTCACTTAAAAAGAAGATAGAGTTGTTTTCTTTAGCACTTTTAAAGCATATATGCAATAATCCTGCTCACCTCAGTAAAATAAAAATGCATAATTGCCAGCCTTAAAGCAATAATTTGCATTAATATTGGGAAGTAAAGCTCTTATGCATGCAGTGCCATAGCGGTAGCCTCAGCAGTTGTGTCTCCTTCTAGGTGGGCAGGGAGAAATATTGCTGCACACATGCATCACTGCTGACCATCCTCGAACAGAACTTCTCTGATTAGATTTGGGAACCGGCGAGGAATTGGCTTTATCTATGAACTCCATTTCCTGGATAATGTTATTAATTTATTCATTAAAATGTTATCAAATTATTGAAAAGAAATCTCCGTCCCGAGCGTTAGATAACAGCGGCTCTGCTTCCCATCTCAGCGGTACATTCACTTTAACAGGACTTTTAACTAGCAATATTGTTTAGTGATTTTATTATTACCATTATTCAATTCAGCCAGGCTTTTTTTTTTTTCCCTCCTTCTTCTTTGCACTCTGTTTACACTTTTTAATGAGGTTTTAATCTTCCCTGACATGTTTATTCAGGTTATTTGTTTTACAAAAGGAAAGGGCCTTAAGTATAACTGAGGAAATCAATGCTTTTTTCAAGCTGGGTCCAAATCTCTTTCCAATTCTCCTTTTCAAACATTCCACTGTCTAGGGAAAACAAAACAAAAACGAGAAAAAACCCCAACCAACCACCCACACCACTCAGAAAAAACACACAGGGTTTTGGAGAATGTATGCAAGAAGGTTAGAGTTTTTTAGATTAATTCAAGTAAAACTCAAATTCTTATGGAAGAGATTCTAAAAATCCCCCTAAGAATAACTGATTGCAAAACCTGAGCCTTCAGAGATTCACAGATATTAAAAAAAAGGCATTTTTAAATAAAAATGCATTAAGTGGCACGGCAAACCTTAAGCTGGCATTGGTCACAGCAAATCAGCATTCCCTTAAAGTGGGCTTTTTCCTCATTGTGTTCCTGCAGTGTTTGCATTCCTTGTTTGGGTTTGGTTTTACGGGGATCAGCACGCTGGGTGTATGTGGATGGACAGCCTGAGAAATCCAACCGCAAGAGCAGCAAGTGCGAGCGGCTGGATTTGATGTGAAATAACCTAGTATCAAGCTGTGGATTACTTGCTCAAAAATTTATCTCTTTTGCTGAAGTTTCTCAAATAAAAAAAAAAATTCTACATCCGTGTAAAGCCGTCAGAACCCTGAAAATGAGTCAGACGTACTGAAGCCTTGAACACTGACGTTTCAAGTGAATTCTATCCTTATAGAGTATAACAGAGGAAAAAAAAGGCTGAAGAAGTGGACTGGCTGGAGGACCGTCCACAGTATTTGCTGAATTGATCCCCCCAAGGTGACTTCTTGCTTCTGTCCTTATTCCACAAGCACTTTCCATGCTATCAAAACAAAGAAGTACCTGGCAAATTCCCTTTTTTGAGGCTGAGAAAATACTGCGATGTGATTAACTACATTTAACTCAAACATCCAAAGACAATACCTATTACCTGGATTAAAAAAAACCTTAGAGCTTTACTGAACCATTGTGAAGGCTGGAAGGGCCACCACTCCTGCCTTTCACCATTATTATGATGTTAAGTGCACTTATCACTTCCCGTGCCTTGCCCCAGACCTGCTGTAGTGCCTTTGCAAGAAAAGGGTGCTCAAAGTTCAGAATTTAAGTATAAACTTACACCAACATCTATGAAGGATTGCTGTCCTGTAATACTTGTCATGCTGAATATACACAGTGCTACCTTACATGTAAGATATCTAATAAGATGTTTCCCATTTAATTTTCTGAGCAACAAATGTATTTAAAGAACATTAATGTAGTCAGACTTAATTCACTCTTTTTTTTTTTCCCCATGACTTGCAATCATTTTTCACCATCCTCATGCTAGTTAGCTATTATTTTGTAAATGAATGACTTCATTTAATTTAGGTTCCGATTTAATTGTTCCTTATTGGAAATGTCAGCTTTCACAGTTCATTAATAAGGGCACTGGCGGAAAGAATGCAAGGAAAGAAGTAGGGATAGGGAGAAATAAACTTATCTTGCAAGTAATGAAGAGCTTTAGTTAATGTTATGTCCACATATTTGTTTTAACTCCCTCTTGAACCTTGGTCTCTGGATTAATATTACTGGGGATATTTGCTGGAATTCAACAGCCTGGCTTCTCCGAGAGATGCTGGTTGCTGACGAAGATATACAATATAATCCTTGAACTGTTAAGGCTCTCCTCCCGAGTCACGTGGCAGCAGAATTCTGAGGTGGCAATTGCCATCTTTCTGTGACAGTGGTTTAAATGTTCAGATGTAAAAATGGTTCTTCCAGAGAGGGCCAAACACTGTTCTGAAAAAAACATGTAAGAGTACAAAACTAGGATTTCCTGGGTGAAATGCGCTTTGGAATACCCTTGGAGAATCTGTGGAATATTTATAGTTCTCGTCAAGGAACAGAATCCCACAGAATTAGACAATCCAACGTTGTCTACTGGAGAACTGATTCCCTAGGCCAGCGGCTACAGACTGCTGAGTGGTGACCACCGTCTTTAATAAATAAATACTGCTTTTAATCACTGCTGCACCTCAGCTGCTCTCATGAAAATACAAACAAAAAATACTCCCTGGTTCTCCAGAGGTAGCAAAACCAAATCCATTAAGCCAAGCCATTAAATATTATTGGGCTGAATAAATTCCTATAGGTAGTCCAACATTATCATTTGGGGGAGGGGCTTAAATATATTTACTGAATGTGCATATGAAAATAAATAATGAAAACACTCTTTCTTTGCCAAGTAGAATGCGATTGAAATGATTAATTGCTTTAACAGTTTCATCTTTAGTGGTGACATTAGAGTGTTTCCTGAGCTTTGCAGAGCCAAAGTGTTGTTTTTTTTAAAGCAGTCAAACCGTTGTGAGAATGACAAACTGAGACATAATAATGACATATCCATCCACTAATTGGAATACATTAAAAAGTTTAAGTTTGATCAAAATTTGTCACTCTCAATCACCAGTTAATAAAGTAGATTACTGGCTGAGCAAAACACCACCAATAATAATCTATGAAATTTTTATGACATAATCAAGACTAGTAGTTAAAACTGATACACAAATCCAGCAACGAAACACCGCAGGAATATATTATTAAGGGAATGTGTCTTGCAATGTGCCCTGGATTTTGGATATTTTCTCTGTAAAATGCTTTCTAAGCTCATTTAGATTAATTATCATTTCTGAAACACTTTCTACAAAATGGCTTTGACTTTGTGTTATTGGTCTGCCTTACGCTGCTCACACATGTTTAAAGGAAAGGTTCCCCACAGCTTTTTGGGAAAGGAAAAGGAAAAAAAAGCAAGCAATTTCATTTTTTAAACAAGTAAATAGTGCATAGAGAATTGCATGAGAAAAAAAAAGAAGATAAAATTAGAAATAGTCTTTTGTATATTTATGCAGAGCCTCCAAAAAGACAATAACTAAAAGAAAACACAGCTTCTGTACGGGGAATTTATTACACATCAAAAGAGGCAAAATTGACTCTATTTGCCATTTAGGGGAAGAAAAGAGAGATGTGCTGCGTTGCATAGAGCAGAAGATCTTAAGAGCTTGACTGAAATAATGGAAAAAATGGAAAAATTCACTGATGAGGTGTGCTGGATCAGGGCCTAAGAGTAAGAGCTGCCCAGTTCCGTACATCCACCCCCAGTTTCACCCCATTTTTGCCCCCCAGCTCCACACAGCACCGGGCATTCCCTCTGCATTCAACTCATCGCTGCCGCGAGGCTTCGTTTTAAGCAGACGAGAAGTCCCTTCCAAGAGAAAAGATTTTAGATTTGAGGACACAGCCGAGATGAACCACTCGATTCGATCTCGGTAACGGGACCTGATTTCCAAACAACTTACTGCTGCAATTTACTTCAAATAGAAAAAAACCCAAAAAACAGAACAGACCCAGGAGGTTATTACCTCAGTTTCCCCAGGTCAAGAGCAGCAGACTAATTTTACATAACAGGGGCACTGATGGGTTTAAACAAGTGTTTCAAAACCACATTCAGATTTTAAGAAAACTACAATATAAATGCAAAATATTTCTATAATAAATGCTCAGCTGCATAATCATAATAATCTTCATTTTTATCTTCCCAAAAAGCCAAGGCAAATTTAATACACACACTTATCAAGGTGAAATTACTCTATCTTTGGGAGACTACGAATAGAACATTCTAACATGATATTTTCTTGGATGAAAGCTCCCATGCAAGTGTAAATTATTATCATTAAAATAATGAATTCTTTGCCTGGTTTAAGCTTTGCAGCTCACTCTTGAACCGAAAAGTGCTCTCTGCTCAATGAAACTCAGGGGTGTAATGTAAATTTTCCACAGCATTTGGTTTTCAACTAAATTCTACAGACACACGATCGGGAGACAAATCCCCATTAAAAAAGGCTTGTGAGTAAGCACCCAAAGTAGTTGTCTTTCAATTATAATTTCTAGATAATGTGGAGGTTGGTCATTATTACAGAGTGTTTTAAATACCACCTCATCAGTTCAAATCTGGGTCAGGCAGAAAGTTAAAAAGAAGAGAGATGTCCTATATCAGAGACGGTAGTTTCGGGCCATTTCCCAGTTGACATACATAAAAAAAGCCCCAGAACATCTCGCCACTTTAAGCAACTCTTGTCATTCTCAGCCAAGGAACCCAGAATTAAAGCAAGTGCTGAGCGGCAACTGACCTCTCAACACCCAAACGGTTCCCTCAGATGTCCATGGTTGGGACACATTCTCCAGCATCACATTCCCATGCACACTTGACCCTCACCAGTATCAAAAATGCTGAAGTAATATATAAGGGAACAGTGTAAATGCATTTGGCACAGGCTGCCTCCAGCCAGAGCAGCAGAAAAAGTTTTGAACTTGACTTTTCAACAGAAAGATCTGTCCAATGAATCAAGTTGTTTCTGGCCAATTCAAAACTTTCATCCTAACTACTGCGTTTCAAAATTACCTTCAAAACCACAGGAAAAGATAAATTAACACACTGCAAACTATTCTGTGCCACAGAAAATTCTGAAGTATCTCCCTTGAATAAAATTTTTAAATCTTGGGATGAAAATTTCTATTTTCCAGCTCTATTTCTAGATGTTCAGTTCACACTTTAGTGGTTGCACAGCACAAAGCACCTTCTGCCTAGTCCTTGGAGCCTCCTCAGGTAACGAGCACTTACTGATTTGAGTTAGATTCGGGAATAATTCATTCGAAATAAGGCCGAGGCTATCTTAAGCTGCACATAGAGTAATATAAATTAGAGGCCACCTTTGACCATCTCTGAATTTGCTTTAAGAATTATTATTCATTAAAAAGAGATTCCAGGACTAGTTTACCAATGATAAACAGATTTTATTAGCATAGTGGCAGCATCAGTAGTAGTCCATCTCAAGAAGTTATTAGCTGTGACTATAACCCAGGGTTGTAAGCAATGTCTTCACTGATTCAATCCCTTAATTACAGCAATCAATTGACATCAATATGGCAATTGTGTGACCTACTTTGTAAAGGGGTCAGACAAAATGATTGAATGGTCTCTTCTAGTCTTCAAACCGATAAATAACAATTTATTAAGGTAGCTAATAAGCATATATTAGCTAGATCTAGTGTAGAAGCTAAACAGCCAGAATCATGTTGAATAAAGGCTTGAAGCTGAGTCTTCTACTGCCCGAGAAGCACCTGGATCAACGGGCTGTTTCGGGGATGGAAACTGGTCAAACCTCTGTGTGTTTCTCTCTGCCCTCCCACACACTCCAGTTTGAACACACTCCCACTCCACACAAGTTTGAAAATCTGCTTTGTCTTCACGCACAAACTTTTAGCAATCTCAAAAACATCCCTAGGATGGAAAATCAATAGCATGGTCACTTTTATATTAATCCTTTAAAACCTATTTATAAATGAAATCTAAATTTGAATTTTGTTATGAGGATTTGGCAAAGTTTTGGCATTTAGAACAATTTGTTTGTACCTCTCGCGTATCACATTTACCAAATTAATTCATTTACAAAATGCTGTTTAATAAGGGACTCTCCCCCCAGTCATTTCTCTCTTTTGGTGGCCTATGGCCATTAGTCATGCCCCATGTGCAATGTAATGTGCTTTCATGTATGAGAGCGAGTGGTGCAAACCCTGCCTAAGAAACGTCCCCTTGTTTACTGTTGATGGAGGATTGTATCTCTGTTCACTAATACGCTCTAACTGCTATAATTTGATTGCTTTGTGTGCTGAAAACAATAAAAAAGTTAATTAAAAATAAACAAAGAGAAGTTAGACCCCTGTACCATCAATGTGCAATTGTAAACTGAAAGCTTTGATGTAACAGAAGCAGCTAAAGGTATTTTCTAAAGGGATTTAAGATGGTGGTTTGATGCTATACAAGCATCTCCCACAAACAAAAGGTGAAGTCTACTTAACTCAAGTACCTAAATATTTTTGTTGACTGAAGGAGCTGCATAATGAAGGAGATATGCAACTATTCAAAAGATAATGATCATTACTTCCAGTGTTTGTCTTGAGCAGCGTTTGTGGTTGTAGTAATTGCAGAATATGATGTGCTAGACTGGAGCATTCCTCCCCTTGACTGGAGTCAATGCTGTATTTCAACAAAGCCATTGCTCACTGAGGCCTTTCTCTAGAACACGAGAGTATTTCTACCACGATGCAACTGGAACATGCCAATGTGGCCATTCATCTGAATAAGTGCTGGTTTTCTGCCCTATCATTTCACTGGGCAGGTTTACCAACTTTTCGTCATTTGTTTGAGATTTCTCAAGCAAAGTAGAAGTCACCCCACTCTGGCCAGCACTAGGGCATGGTCAGCTTGCTCCTCCATTTGGGATGAGGACATACAAAGCTCACCTCACAGCCAGAAAAAAAACCAAAAAACACCATACTGTGTACATACCCTGTTTGCCCCCACGTTCAGATCCACACGTTTCTTAAGCCTGGGAGAAAGGTTGTGCTGGATGATCCTCCTGAGGCTGGGGAGCTGGGAAGGACGGATGCTGTGGGATGCTGGAGAAAGCCTGGGGACAGAGCAAGAAGGACAACATCATTTAGATGTTTTGGGGAGCAAGAGGAGCTGCAGATTTACATGGGTTTCCAATTCCAACAAGAATCCTGATGGTAGGCAGCCACCCTGCTCACAGCGACCTGCTCACCTGCTCGACTTGCCCAGCCATGAGATTCAGTTGCACTTATTCATGTGGCAGCAGCTTTACTGCTGTTTGAAAAAAAAACCCAAAACTCAATGTTCCTGTATTCTGGAAACTTAATAAGAGACTATCCCTTGGCATCCAAAAAATGGCAGGCAGAACCGATATAAAAGCCAAGTAAAGAAACAGGAGAGGTGAAAGTAATTGCAAGAATTCTAAAATGTGTTTTCCAATGATTAGGAAAATAAAAAAATTGATTGCTAGCCTGCAGATGTTCCTGAGCAATTCAGAAATAGGAAGAGCAAGTCTTTTGTGGGTACTATTCAAACTGCGGTATCTGGCATTCAAGCAAGTGAGGTGCTTCCATCCACAATCACAGTTATTTTTCCTTTCTAAATGTTGCCCAGATGGTCAGTTTTTGTGCGGCAGCAGCGCGGGTGTGAGGGGGCGGCGGGGAAGGGGGAAGGATTGTAATAACAAGAATGTGTGAAACTCCACCGCTACCACTGCAATGAACTGACTGGAGTAACACCAAATTTAGATTCTGTGCACATAGATTTTATATGCATACAACATCATAACTGCCTGGAAGGAAAAGTCAGTTATTTTCTTTTTCTAAATCCTTTTTCCTTATCAGCTATAAAATGTTACAATAAAAAAAAATAATAATCTCAGGGGGGAACTGAAGTCCCAGAAGGTGCTTGTCTAGGAGAAAAATAATTGTTAGCCAGAGCTGATTAAATAGCAATATTTTCAGAGACTGAAATGTTGGCTAAGAAATCATCCCAGAGATGCTAGCCTCAGTATTCTAAACTTGTCAGGAATGGCTAATTTGCTCAGAAATACATTCTAAAGAAGCTGATGCCACATCTTCCCCCCCAGCCATACTAATTGTTTATTAGCATACAAAAGAACCAATGACCTTTCAAATCGCGTGTTTATTGTCCCTGGTAGGCAGAAGAAATGAGCCTTGGCACAGCAAACATTGCTTGGTTCCTTTTTTTATTTTTAGGAAAGTAACCTTTTAAAGCAATGAACTCTTCATCAATAGTATTTCACAGGCTGTATTTAATAATCATGGAACTAAGCAGAAATGTGTTATTTTGCTACTTCATCTAGGATTCAAAATTTAACAAAAAGAATTAAGGTTATTTTAAGTGTTAAGTAATAGTTGTACAAGTTGAAGTATTTGGGGGGATTTAAAAGCACACTAAAAAAGTTTTGAAGTGTTTCATATCAAGCACCAGAACTATACATTTACGTTTAAGCGTTTTGAAGAGTGCACAGAACTTGAACACAATTTTTTTCAGGGTACTGCATTAATCCTCCACTCAGCATTGTAGCTGATTAACGAGCCTGAGTCTCATTTTTAAAAGCCATTTAAAAGTCTACGACACTTATCTTCATTGCCTTTCAATATGGATTAGGTTCTTACATCGTGGAATCACAGAACAGTTGTGGTTTGGAAGTGACCTCTGGAAACGGTCCAAGCCCAAACTCTGGCTCAAGGCAGGATGAGCAGAGCAGAGCCTTGACTGTGTCCAGTAAGGAACTGAGTATCTCCAAGGATGGAGACTCCTCAGCCTCTCCGGAAAATATGTTCCAGCGTTGGGCCACTCTCACAATAAAGAGTTTTTTCTTATGGTTAAATGGAATTTCCCCTATTTCAATTTTAACCCAGTACCTCTTGTCCTGTGCCTGGAAACCACACAGAAGAGTCTGGCTCCATCATTTCCACTCCCTCCCGTCGGGTTACATGCTGATAAGAGCCCCCTAAGCTTTCTCTTCTCAGGGCTATGGAGTCCCAGCTGCCTCCCAAGAGCTAGTCCTAGTCACTTCCCAAAACAGGAGACATCAAAACCTCTCCTGCTCTGGTCATAAGCATGACAGGATCAAACTTTACACAGAAACTATTTCATGCATCTATCAGCCAAGTGAACATAATGAAAATGGTGATGTGACTTTATTTCATTTATTCCATAACAAGAGTACGTTGGGGCTTGGTTAAAGGTATCCACAAGAGAGAGAATTTTCAAGACCTAGTAGAGACCAGGCAATCTGTCAGATGCGAGAGTCTTAGTCCATTAAGTTGCCGAGCCAATTCATGATAATGTTATTTAGTGTAAATTTCCATTTGGATGAATAGTAAAGAGCTTGATCTATAACATTTGTAATTGAATTAGCAACCTCTTTGTTTCCCTATTCTCTTTATGGCCAGGCCATGTATGCGTTTTGTGAGCATTCTGAATTACAGCATTCAAGCCATTAGTCGGGAAAAGTGCCACATAATGCCCTTTTGGAAGTGGGTTTTTATTCCATTTAACTTTTTTTCCTTCCTGGAGAAGCGATGTTTTGCCATTCAGTGCTGTTATCCAGCAGCCTCTATTTAAATCTGCTTTGTTTCACCTAAATTTGATTAGATTCCATAGATCTGTTCTGCACGGCTGATATAGTTTGACCCTTACAAGCCCAAAGCTGGGGTTTCAGGGTTCATTTCTTTTCCCATTATTTTTCTGGACAAGAATAGTAATGGTAGCTTAGGAAAGAAAAATATAAGAGACTAATTTAACAAGGGATTTAAACACCTGCTTAATTACATCTCTGCTGAGGGCAGCACTGATTCAAGTGCTTAATTGGGTGTTGTTATTTGGAAATATGGAAGAACTGCACAAAAAGAGGCTTGTAAAAGTACCTGAATGTGTAATAACATTCACCATTTATTATATCTCTCGGCATTAAACCAGGCCTACATTTTGAATCTATCCAGTGGATCCTCACGCTGGGCTGAGACTCACTGAGGAAAATGGATGACTCTACAGGATCAAGGATTTTCTACTTTTGGCTACGTCTAGATGTTTGCCTACTCCCAGTGCAATTTTCAAACACAAATTGAGCAGTAAGAAAACTGGATTCTCCTGAGGCTCCAGCAAAGAATAACCCATTTGTACCAAGCACCCACATGTCCCTCCACCAGAATCCACAACTGCTGCACTGGGGAGGGACTCGATTACTATGATCTACCAGTTGTAAAATAATTACTATCATTTTACAACTGGGGAAACCGAGTTTTAGAGCAGCAGAGTTTAAGGCCAAGGAACAGAATGCAGATGTTACCACCTCTAAATAATTCAGCCCAAAGTAGCCAAGTATCATCCATCACCCCTGGGAGCAGCGAGTGTCTCCTCAGTTTTTCACTCCTACTTTGACCTCCACAAGGATTATCCAACCCCTCTGGTCTCCTGAGCATCAGCAACACTGTCATAAGTGAGACATATTAGTAAGTCCCATATTAGTAAGTAGAAAGATTTCATAGAATCATAGAATGGTTAGAGTTGGAAGGGACCTTAAAGATCATCAAGTTCCAACCCCCCTGCCCTGGGCAG
>JAOXNO010000016.1:1900170-1912726 GCA_028565335.1 Limnodromus scolopaceus
TAGCTCCCTTCAGATATTGGGAGGCTGCTCTAAGGTCTCCCCGGAGCCTTCTCTTCTCCAGGCTGAACAACCCCAGCCCTCTCAGTCTGCCTTCACAGGAGAGGTGCTCCAGCCCTCTGGATCACCTTCATGGCCCTCCACTGGACCCGTTCCCTGTACTCCAGCTAAATTTTCATCAGCAACGCCTTAGTCAACCGAAAAAACCCAACAAACCAAATGCATCCCGCTTACACGGATACATTATACTAGGATGTGTATGGCATACAAGTATAAGAATAGTTATTCACGTACAAGTAGAGTGGAATAGCTTGTCCAAAAGGTTTAAAGGCTAATAAGAGTGACAAGTAGCCAACACTGGACAAGGGGGAACGATAAAAACCTGTCAGGGAATTTACCTTCCTCAGAGTAAAAGAGAATTTACTCAAATCTTTGGAGCCTTTTCCCTTGTGGGTATCTCCATTGAGTGGGGCTTTGGATCATGTTAACTTGACCCCTCGCAACTCGGAGCATTCTTCAGTCCTTCGGGCTCCTGCCAAAACGCGTTGCTGGAGGCAGCCCTAAGAAACGGAGCCAACGTACACACGCTACAGCCCAGAGAACAGCTCAACTGCCAACTCCTTCAGGGCCCAATTATTTGCCACAAAATTGAAGGACAGGGATACGTTTCTGCCTTCAGACACCTCCTAGCCCACTGTATTTTTTCTACTGCACTTCAAGTAGTAAGAAGTGAAGAAAAAAACAGTTTCCCAATAATGCAATAATGCAATCCTTTGCTGAATTTGAGGCTATTTAATATTCAGATAGAAAACACTGGATATTCATGTAATCATCCTGATTATCCTGAATATGATGTTGCTAAAAACCAATCTGTGTTTGCCAGAACTGTTTAAAATAACAGTAATGTCTTTCCAAACCACAATATTATTTTTTTTTAAACTAGTAAACATTTGAGAGCCTGAAGTTACGGCTGCTGTCAGAAGGTGACTTAAAAGGAGCCTGAGTTTTGGGTTTATTTAGGGGGGCTCGTGACTTCCAAACTCTTTCAAATACCAAAAATGGCTGGATTAGATCTTCAGAAAATGCTGAACTCAAGGACCAGCTTTTTATTAAACTCCCCAGCTAGAAACTCAATGAATACATATAAAATACTTCTTACAAATCAGTAGAAAATAAACTTTTATCTTAAGCATCTTTGGACACATCAGTTGCTGTAGTTTGCTTATATGCTGGACGGTAACTGAACTGAGGTGACATTGTTCTAGCATGTGTTCTGGTTATTTACTGCTTCATATTAAAAAACAGAAATCCAGAAAAGACAGATTGGCATGACCTCAAAGGAAAACGTGGATTTGCATACTGTGACAGGATAAAATCAAACTACAGGGAAACTTAGTTGCTCTAATGTAGCGATTCATACAGCAGAAGAAGAAAAGGAAAAAGTTAAATGTTGATAATGCATTATCTAAAAGACATTTGGGAAAAAAGCTCCTTGAATCACAAATGTGATAAATAAAAATATTAAAAAAATAGCTGACGTTAGCTAATGTAAGAGAAAAAAAGATTGAGCAAATCAGTAGCAAACTGAGGAGTGTTTTGAGTGCATTTACGGCAGGGTACCTGTGGGCAGAGGGAAATGGTTGTACCATTGAGGCTATGGGAAGAGCAGGAAGGTGTTCAGAAGACCAGGAGGGTCATCAGAGGAGGAGGAGCAGAAGATGGGAGCCCTCCCTCTAATGGATCAAATACAGATGAAGCACCGTGGTACTGCCTGTAAGAAGATCATGATTCTTCCCTCTGACCATCATCTTTCCCTCCAGACACAATATCTGACTTTCAGCAGACCCCTCGGTCTCTCCACGCTGCGCCTTTTACTTTTCAATCACGACAGACAGAAAAGGGTATTGGAACACTAAGCAAAAACTGACACTGTTATCTTCAAAGAAGAGGTGCCACATATTTGCAATTTAATCAACAGGCATATGTTTGACTAAATTAAAATTCAAAGACACACATGCCAAAGTCAACCAAATAGCAAAACAGCAAAAGAATCTGTGATGTGAGTTAAAATTATCAGAACTAATCAGCATTGATTTTTAATTTCCTTATTAAGTTTCTTATTTTTAGTTACTGAAAGGCAGGAAGAATGGGGCTGGTTTCTAACAGAACAGCTGAAGGAAAAGAACTCTCTACCGAGTGTCATTTTTACTTGTGTGGAAAAAAAAAAAGAATATCCAAGATCTCAAGATGTTATCAGCAGGAATTAGAACCTCTAAAAACAAGAACCTAACCATGTAATTGGACTACTTGCTGCCAAACCTTAATATAGCAAAAAAGGAATAAATAACATGAAAAGAAACACCATACATATTGCTGCATATGCAAAGATAAGACAAAATCAGGCTGTGGAAATAGATAACCCACAATAGTGCAATGTATCAAAGCTGGACTTCAGAAAAAACCTAGAAATTATATTGAGTGAAGAAATCCACATCTTGCCATTGGTGTCTTGGGTGAAAAGCTGGCCACCACAACAATTACAGGTTTAATATCTTGCCCCACCACTTTAGTGACTTTATTATCAATCAGTTTGTGGTGAAATGCATCATCAGAGGGCTTGCCCTCTCTCATTAAACAAATGGCCTAACACGTCAACAAGCAAATTATCTCACTACAGAAAGCACCGTAAGGAAAAATTTACACTTAGTGATGTGAAACTCTGCCCTTAAGAGCTGACAGAAGAGCTGAAACAGGGAATTTCCAAAGCACAGGGATGGCTGTTAAGTCGTAGGACACTTTACCCCAACTTGCAGAGTACCTGAAAACGGAAGGGATGGCCAGGAAAGGAGAGGGGGACGGCATCCCCCACACCTCCCAACGAGCAAGAACAATCCTTGGGTGATAAGAATAGGGGAGATACAAACATGTCCAGTTAAATATGTGAATAAATCCTTCCCACATACACAAAAGCAGCACTTTTTCAGTTGTTTATGCCGCGTTGCAGCCTTTACTTCTCATTCACTAGAATTAGTGATATTTAAACCAAAGCAGAAAGTGTCCATCCCTTGAGCCTCTTCCAAATATTACCCATCAAGACATGGGTTTTGGTGTTTCTCTATCACGTTTTAATCAGCTCATTGGGCTTATACAGCACAGAATCAAGGCCAGGACACACACAGAGATGGAGCTTAATGATATGTGGACAAGTGACTGTTTGATTTTGCATGATCACATTGGAAAAACACATGAGAAATGGGCCAATGGGATAAGCAATCAGCCCTTACAAAGATAACAAAGGAGGTTCATAACTATATATTCATATAGTCATATATAGAACTATATATTCTACATATATAGAGTTGACATAGATACTGTTGGGAAGAGAAGAAGCATGAAGTTTAAAAGTAACTGTTCATCCATTGCTAGATCTTCACTCTAGATGCATGTTGTCTTAATTAAACGCTACAATTCAGGGTTGGCTCCTCCAAAATGCCAAACGTGCTAAACCAAAAAAGATCTTCACGTTGTGAAGCAAAAGTTGCCGTGATGAAAAACTAAAATAGTTCTCAAACAAGGTTGCTGGATTCCTTGCTGTTACATATAACCCCCAGGAACAGGTCTCTGAGAAACTCAGGAAGAATACTGTACTTACTTGGAAAATAAATTACATAGGTTCCTTCCCCGATCCCTTTTTCTTTCACACACCCATACAAATCTAATGGAAGTACATTTTGGTGTTCATATTGTTACATATTTCAACTTGTTCCAACAGCAAATGAAGTCTCCTCCTGAAATTTCAGCATTTCTCATGGAGTGAAACTCTCCGTTATCACCGGTGGCGATTACAGTAGCACCGACTGCTCCTCGGTACAGGTATTATGCAAAATATGCATCTCAGCAGCAGTCCCTCTTCCAAAAACCTTGCATAAATCATTAACACGCTTTCCTTAATAGTCCAAATTCAATAGTCCAAGAAAATATACATTCCTTACCACGCTTTTTCTGAGGGAAGTTGCCCTAAGGCTTCCTCATTTATTTTTCTACATAACAGATTTTTATTCTGATCTGCTGAGGTTATGGCAGCTTTTCAGCTTGTAATGTATATACAAAAATTGATATTGTGTCATTGTGTTTTGATGACAGGTGGAAGAGAGAACTGAAAGAAAAATACGACCGTGCAAGTATGACGCAGCTGTTTTCTACTAGTTCGACATCTACTTACATGAAACGGGCACCGTGGATTTCACCCTCAGTTATGTTTGGGCTCTTTTATGCTCCTGTGCAAGGAAAGGAGGTCACAACAGCTGAAACACCATAGTTAAATACCTGGAATACTCAACATGGACCAGGGACCCTATGTCCTACCTTTCCTCTGATATATTAAAGGCAGTGGCAGAGCCATCCAGTCTCTGTGACTTCATTTCTCTAGTTTTTCCTGTCCATTTGGCTTGTTGATGCTTCTGAAGAAGGAGCGATGCCTCAGCGTGAGGACACGCACCAGGCAACGGTGGTGAAAGCCCTGAAGAAGGAACAAGTCTCTCCTGGCCCTCATGGGCCAACTTGACTACGGAAACGGTGCCCCATCTCCCACAGCTTATGTCAGTCCCTGAAAGTACCCCAAAAAGTTACACATCAGCTTATGTCATGACTGAATATGACCTGTAGAAGATGACTTAAAAAAAGGAAACACTCAACTGGAAAAATCAAGTTAATGCTGCAGGTGACTTTTGGCTAAAACGCCGCGGTTCTGGGGACACGGGAGACAGTTTAATTTACAATGGAAATGACTGAAGAGCGTATCAACGGATTCATCTGTCACATCTATCAGACCACCAGCTGGACGCGTTGCCCAAGGCTATGATGGCATTACTGGTTTGATTCGTTGTTGTTGATTGCTTGCTTCATGTTAATTCATTCTACTGTACTAGAATGTTTCAGGGGCTCATCTGTTATTATTAATATTAATAATCCAAAGCGCTTTCATCCAAAGAACTCAAGGCACTTTACAAACATTAATTAAGCTTCACAACAGCCCTAGGGGTAAGTAAACTTCTGAGATCTCTTGAAAAGGTCAGAGAGGGCTTGGTTTAAAGCAGCAGCTTGGGTTAAATTCAAAGGACTAAGGAACAGGAGACGTGAGTTTAAGTGCCATTTTTATCACAGATGCTCTTCTCAGAGAAGAAACTCAGTATCTCTGTGCCTCGGTCTTCCAACTGAAAAGGATGGATTACAGGACAGGTTGAGCTTCCAGGACCCCTGAAAGGACAAGCTCACAAATTACCAGAAGAAATACACAGATAGTGTGAACACTGGGCTCACAAGCAAAAAGATTGATAGGTGTCTCCGAAGCAGTATTTGGCACTTCTCTTTTAAACTGTGGGCTTGAAGTGCTCCATAAATTCCATAGGAGCCTACAGTTCCTTGGGTATAAGAGAATGTGGTCCAAAGGCAATGAAAACAGAGGTCTTTGAAACCTCAATCAAAGCCTTCGCTCAGATACTCCAAGTGTAACTATCGCTCCCAGTAACCCAGAGAATGGCCATTTGCTGCTGCAGCTTGGAGCCCCTCCAGAAGCCCGGCTTTTTACGGAAAAGTAAATGAAAAGAAAGTTGTTGTAGCTAGAGAGGAACTTCTATGGGACCTGCACTTCTCCAATGGTAATTCTCCCCACAACCGATTTGCCTGGAAGAAATCCCACCAGCGATGTTACATCACCAAACAGAAAACCAGGCTCTCCCCTTTAAAATCTATGACACTAGAAAATGAATGAATTAAGAAGTCCTTATCTCTTTCAGATCTAAAATCCAAACCCCGTCTTTTCCACTCGGTTTGTGAGCACTAATTCTCCTAAATGCAACTGCCTTCTCTTCATTAAGCTTTGCCTTTTTGGATTTCTCTTCATTGCTTTTCTAAAGCAAACAACCTGTCCATTCTCATCAGCAGTGTTTCAGGGAAAGAGATTTTGCTTTTGATGGGAAGAACTCGGATACAAGGGCGATGGGCAGTGAGATAAAACCTGAGGTAAGTGCATGCTAAGTGCCATAGAATCCATTACGGGAGGAAACGCTGAACGGCTGCAAATAACTTTTTAATATTTCCTTATTCCAGGAAAAATCTCTGATGTCTAGAATGTGAGAGATCACGCGGGCACGTTAATTAAAAGACGAATCTGGGAAAGCTGCAGCAGCAAAGTATAGATTTCTGAAACCAACATTAGTTGAAAAAATAAAAACCCTAAATGAACCCTACTTTTCAATGATTTAATGGGAACCTGCCTTGGAAAACAGGGCTTCACTGCCTTCAGTGAGATTCCGATTTAACCTATTCGAGAATCCTGTTTCTGACCCCCTGTACATTTTATATTCATAGGATTATTTTCTGGGCAGTCGCTGCTATACTAGGCAGGTCTCTTGAAGAATTTTATGTGCTTGCAAAACATTTTTCCTGACGTTTAAGAAGGAAAATTTCTCACAATATTAATATGAAGAACACAACCGTCCTCTTCTTAGAGACGAGTAAACCACAATACCCAGTTCATGAACCTCAAGTGTTCTGTAAGTGAGAATCCAACGCTTCTCCTATTGTGAGAAACGTACTGCTGCAATGTCTTATTCTTTAGTAAATCATGTTTCTTTAAATATATTGCAAAATAGGTCACACAGGAGTGGCTGGTCGCTCTTGAGATAGTGACTTGTTTTCTGTTTTTGAACTCCAGTACTTATCTTTAATACACGCACAGTAACACTCCAGGTATTCACTGAAAATAAACCAAACAAAACCAAACAAACAAGCCAAAACACGCCACTGAATTAAGACACAATTTCTCTGCCACAGTTTGAGACTCGTCTTGGAAACTCTACAGTCGCAAAATGCTCACTGAAACCAGCGGAAGCCCCATAAATTAAAGGCTCTTCCTGAATCAAACCTTTACAGTAAGATTCAAAGAAAGTATTTCCATTGATTTTCAATGGGAGACCTGGGTTCAGACCTTAAACAACTAATTACCAGTGAGACAGGTAGAGGCTGCAAAGACAAAAGCTTCCCAGTAGAAGTGCAGGGACCAGCCAACTGCTTAATAACTGTAATTACCCTCTTCCCAAGTGTCTTTTCAGTGCACAACTATTCTGCCTCCAGCTCCAAGATAAACTTCAACATAATGAAGACCAAAAAACCCCCAAAATACTTCCCACTCCTTATAATTTCATACAAATGACCACTTTTGGTCTTTTTTGCATCAAAAATACTAAACATTTGATAGGCAATTGCCAATGTGTACTTCCATTGTTCTAAAATTTCTCAATGCTATATCGATTTATTTTTTTTTAAATTCCCAAACGGTCAGACTCTGAGCCAGCAATTTACAGAACAATGTAACTCTTCCGGAGGTACATAACCTTCTAAAAGACTAAATGTCCCCACGTTTACCTCATTATTAGTAGTTAGTTATTATTATTAGTTAAGGACCCTAGACCCACCCCATCATCAGCTACAGACGTGCACAGGACAAATTGATGATTCCTTCTCACTCAGCAAAACACAGAACTTTTGTGATATGGAAAAAAAAATAAGAAAATCAGGATTTTTTTTTTACTGTTTATGTTCTCTTTTTTTTCCAAAAATGATTATTTGTTATGTGTCAGAAAAGTGTCCGTTCTCCCATTCACTGGGAGCTCAAAGTGAATTGTCACTGCCAACTAGTGACAAGTATTAATAGTACACGGAGAATTATTCTGACTGATTTTGCCACTTATTCTTGAGCAAGATTAAAAGATCAAAAGCCCAGCCAATACAAATAAAAAATGTTAAGAAATCTAGCTAGGTTCCAACTATGCTATAGACGCTTTAATGTAATTACATGACCTTTAAAATCCCAAGGCAGAACCAATCCAAGATTCATATACAAGATAAAATACAAAATTTAGCAGATATTTAGGACAGGGGATACATACTACACTTTTACCAACAGAAGTGGTGACTTTTGCCATGACTGTCACGTAATTCTCCAGGACTGGCACCCTCCTACACGACCCATGTTTTCCCAGATGGGAATACCAAACAGGAATCATGTTCAGTAATCCTCAATTATTAATCACGTATCCACCAGAAAGAGATCTGACTCCTTATGAATAACTCAGAGCTGGGCAGCTACAAAGGGATCAATCTCTGCACAATTCTAAACATAGAATAATGGGAGTGATGGTCAAAAATGTCCAAGAGGTTTAGGAACACATAGTGATGTGGCTATAAAATAGAGATTAACTGAGTCCCTAATCATTCCTGTGGCATGGGTTGAATTTTGAGGAGCTAAAAGTGTCCTTTGCTCACCCCACCAGTTTTTCTTTCCTGTCCCTTTAGCTTGGCTGGCAATTTTTCTAGTCGTTATATTCGGAGGGGTGAGATAGGGCAGGGCTTTGATCAGTGCTTCTAGGACTGATGTGTGTATTTCTCTCTTCAAAAGACACTCTGGGAAATGAGGGGAAAAAAATCTAAGTCATTTTCTTAACCTCATGGCTCCCAGAAGGCACGAATAAAAGTCCTATATTTTTGTCATCAGGATGATAGCAGCAATCTTCAGACCTGTGTGAGTCCACAAACATTTACCTGGCAGAATTCCTGTAAGTCACAATAAAAAGATAAGCCCAGAGCAAATTCCATTTCCCTGGTAGTGTTTCTGTTCGGAGCTATTTCTGAGAAAACATAAATGGGAGTTGACTATTTAAACCCCTCTCAATAAGTGGCAAATTCTGGCTCTTTGTTGTGTTCTTCTTGGAAGCAATAGTAGAGGTGTGAGAACAGCCAAGGTCACAGAACCTTTCCTTTGCTGACACTTTTCCAAAGGCTAAATCTCTTCTCCCAAGACACAAGGTGAACTCTGGGTCTTCAGCAAGAACATGCAGGTTTTCAGGTAAAGGAACAGGTCTTTTAGGTGGCTGTTTCACACTTCCACGCTCCGTGTCAAGCGATAGTTTAACCTGCACGTTGCACAGACATCTGTACTCGGCAGCTCGGGACACTATCTCTGCTGATCATTTCCAGGGCATTTCCAGGCAAGCTACATCATTGCTTTGTCCTTGTTTTTAAATCTCTGCAAAATGGGAGATGATACAATTTTCCCTAAGCGGTTTGTCGATGACCAACGCCCATAAGGAGGCATCAATCACCACCCGTGAAGGAGTCTAGATAAGCACCTGACAAAAAAGCTGAGGGAAATCTTTACATTTGACTCCCCACCTAAAGGGAACTGCCCGGGCAGGATGTGTCAGCTTAACGGAGTTTCAAGGATGCACAATCTGTGCATTTTAATTGCGAGTCTCATCCATTCTGTATTCTGCCTCTTCTCATCACAGTGAAAGGACAGCTCATTTCAAAAACTAATAAAAAGCTCTTTGCATCGTACAGACACCTTTAGCAAACATATAAAACAGTGAAATGCATGACAGATAGAGATCTTAATAAAGAGTTAATACTGAAACAAAGCAAAAAGCATCAACCCAGCCTAAGACCTAAATACAAATGACAGAAAGTATTGCCTCTTATGTCTAAAACCGCTTTCAGTGTATCTGCATCTTGTAAAGCAATGTAATTCCATTTTCATTTTCATTTACTTCTCTCAATAGCTTTCCTATTTCCTCCCTTGGAGCTCTACATTATTTACTGATTGTGGAAAATACCGGTTGTTCCATTATCCCTTGTTCATGACTAAGAAGCAAAAAGTTTCTCAATAAAGAAGAAGAAAGTGGAAAGAAATGGGGGGGGGTTGAAAATAACCCAAGTCGAAACAAAGCAGCTCTAAGAGCTGACTGCCTGGACAAATAGTTTATTTTGAAAAACCATTAATAGCCTGTAGATGGTGCCTACCTGCTGCACCAAAAGATGCTTTTATAAACCCGGAATATTTAACTTTGACTTCACCAGAGAAGCAATTGTTTGGGACAAGCAGCAGGGAGGCGGGCAGGGAGATGGCAGAAGGAGCTGGGATCCAGTGCTGCTCCCTTGGGTTGCAGTGGTTCATACAGGAGGGACAAGACACCCTGTGTGACTTCGTACCTCCAACAAGTGACTTCAACAGGTCTTAAAAATGGCAAGCCAGGACCACGCTAAGATTGAGACACCTGCATAATGAATAAAACATCTGGCACGTTTCAGAAAAGGCTGATCCCCTGGTTACAGAAAGGACACACATAAGAAGCAAAAGTTCATTTCCCATTTTTTGCTGCCTTGGAAAAGCCAATCTCTCCATCTCCCGCTTTGCGACATAAAAAAACAGGGTGCCATTTTGAGATTTCCCTTCCTTTTCCCATCCTTTCAAGTAGAATTTGGGGATTTTCCTTCCTTTTCCCATCCTTTCAAGTAGAATGGGAATAATCTGAGGAGAAACGATTCACCCAAGGACCCAGAAAGTCCTTAGGTGAGGACTTAGGTCCTTAGTCCTTAGGTGAGCAGAGAGAGGATGTGTACGTAACCCTCCCAAATCTCAGCCCAGTCCCACACTGGCAAGAGCAGCTCCCTCTCGGGACCACACACAAACTTCTTCCATAACATTCAGGAGCACCAAGAAGAAATTTCACATATCTAAATGAGGACATTTAAGCAAAATCTTAAACAAAGTAGTCTATGTGGAGCTAATCCACTATTTGATGATCTTAGAACACCCTAATGGAGGGAATTTGGCGTTGTGACGCCCACAACAATAGTCTCTATGACAATGCAGTGTTCCCATTCTTTCACACATAATAAAAAGTGTAAGAAACAGAAAAAGGTGCTGCTGCTAACAGCAACTGCAAATAGAATAAATGACTAGAGAAATACTGTCTGCAGCACTGTGTTATACTGGCAGTTTAGGCAGCGTAATCATTAATCAGAAGTTGTCAATACACTGCAAGATAATAACTTTCAAAAACCTACCTCTGCTCTTGCCTTTTCTTAGTTTCTCATCTCAGCAACTTTGAAATGCACTTTTGAGTTGCCTGAGTTTAAGTCAAAAGTCTCTTCATCCCCTTAAGAACACAGAGAGGTAACATTACAAGGAAAAAGACACAACTTCTTTCTGGGAGCTGCAAGCCCATTCCTATGGGACTTTTATGGGACAATTAGATTCATTATGGGACAACTAGATTAATTAAAAATCTAACTGCCTCCACATAGGCTGGCTTATGCATACCACTGCACAGACCTTCATCCTATCTCTTCACTGGGGCACCCACAGGAGTCTAACAACAGACCATTGCCTTGATTTTATAGTCAAGGCAGAAGACAGATAAGAACTAAAGGGAAAAAGAACCTAAATTAGAGCTAATACTAATAGCAAAAGAACACCTAATGGAAACCATTTTCAAATCCAAGAAACACAGATATGGAGAAGTAGCTGAACAGAGACAACTGTGACACTCATAAAAATCAAAGCAATCAGGAAACCAAATACATTCAGAAATAACAGAGGCAATGACAGGAGTTGGTCAGATGATGGAAAGCTGGTTCGCTTTTCAAGAAGAAGACAAATGTATAGACTCTCTCTGGAACTCCTGACACGATGCCTGCTGCAGCCACAGCCAAGGGATTTCTGGTTTTACTGTGTTCTATAGAAGTCTCCACTCCCAGGCTGAGCTATAAACCCGCATGGCAACCAGTCTCATCTTTGAGAAAAAGAAAGCGTGGAGACAATCATTAATTTAGGACAATAAACAGCAAACAGTATAACCAGGGGAAAACAGCAAAGGGAAAAATGACAGGGGGAAAACTTGCAGAAAAAGAGATGGAGAAACGCTCAAACTGGAGAATTCCCACCCAGAGCAGCATCCTGTGCCTCAGGCAACCGCGCGTGCAGACGGAACGAAGCCACACAAGAGCAGCCTCATCCCTCCAACGCCTAAAATCCCAGCACATAACTGCAGGCACAGGTGCCAGGTTTGTAGAACTGGTAGGTAGTAGTACCTACTACCAGTTTGTAGTACTGGTTAGGAGCATGTAGAGCAGGTACACAGTTCATAGAAAAATTTGAGAATATACTATTCCATACTACACAGACATAGAAAAACCTACCGTGAGTGCTGCTTGGAAAAACTGTAACCTCACTTCACCCTTGTTTAACCTACTGCAAGACACTGAATATTCAAGTGGAAAAATAGATGGTTAAAATTTAGCAGATTATCTCTGCCCAGGATAAGTACGCTAATGGATATGGAACAAAAAGATATATTCTTTAAGCTACTTTTAATTATCCTCAGAAGGTTCTCTCCATGCAATCCTTTAGAGATAGTGTTTTACACGCATGACCCACAAACATGCCACTTGTTTTCCTCTATTATAGTTCCAGATTACTAAAGCCAGTCAGATGAAAGGACCAGACAAAAAAAGCACAGTCAATATAATCTGTTTGCAGATAGACGTACTCATGGAGAGAAGTACTCACGGGTCCAGAGAAGGGCAACGGAGCTGGTGAGGGGTCTGGAGCACAAGTCTTGTGAGGAGCCGCTGAGGGAGCCGGGGGTGTTCAGCCTGGAGAAAAGGAGGCTGAGGGGAGACCTTCTCGCTCTCTCCAACTCCCTGAAAGGAGGGTGTA
>JAOXNO010000016.1:1912826-1926889 GCA_028565335.1 Limnodromus scolopaceus
AGGAACAGGCCATGGGACAAGAGGAAACGGCCTCAAGTTGCCCCAGGGGAGGTTTAGGATGGATATTGGGGAAAATTTTATGCTGGAAGGGTTATTAAGCCTTGGAATGGGCTGCCCAGGGCAGTGGCTGAGGCACCATCCATGGAGATATTTAAAAGCCGGGTTGACATAGTGCTTGGAGACATGGTTTAGTGATGGTTTGTATCAGAGTTCGGTTGATGATCGGACTAGATGATCTCAAAGGTCCCTTCCAACCTGGACAATATTATGATTCTATGAAAAACAACCAAGTTTATGTTATATTCATGTTTAGACTTGCTCTGGGCACGACAGCGAGTGAAAAGGACAAAGCCAAAGGGAAGTACAGCTGGTTTTTAAAATTATTATTAATTTAACTCTTGCATGTTTTGCATATTGTGATTTTTCTGACAAAGCCCTGATGCCGTTATCATAGAATCATGATACATGATGTTATAGTACACCTGCAACAGGATTTACGCCTTGTGATAATCCTCAACTGTTTTTTCTTCCTTCTTCTCTTCTTTGAAAGAAATATAAATGAGTCGGATGATCAATTTTGTAATTTGCAGTTGCCAAGCAGCTTTGAAGTAATTTAGTGATTTGTATACTTATTTCCTCTCCATACTGATGGCAGGAGATGATATAAGGATATTGAGTCTTAATAATCTATTCATTCCCCTGATCAAACCGAGTGAACTAGAATCAGAAGTATCTTTTTGATGTTAATTCTGTTTTTACAAGAGCCTGTTTTTCTGTTGTGCATTGTCTTTGCTTTCATTAAGAAAGGTCTGGAAAACAAAGGCCCAACCTGAAAAAGTAGCCAGACATCCCTCTGTCTACAGACGGACATTCAGGAAATCTAAGATGCGTTAATTAAAACGGTCAAGTTCATGAACGTAAAAGAAACGTGTGGATTGCCATTCACAAGTGAAGTACCTTCTGCCCACTGCGGTTTAATCCTCCTTCAAGGATTAATGTCAACAACAGAATTTCAATTCACTAAACACCTTATCAGATTGGCATTTACCCAACTATTAAACATTTATCATAACACCAAAAGCCTGGATCTAATTCTTTTCATCCACACACCTGGAATTATTTTGTAAAAGAGGTCGACACATCATTCCCCTTGTGACACGAAGCCAAGGAAGGGGTCCAGGAGCACACTGGAGATGTGACCTGCCTACAGTCACCAAAGACATGTGAGAATCAGGACCGGAGGCCACCCACAGCCCACTCCAGCCATTTCCCTACTGGGATACCATGTCCTCCAGGGCTCCAGTGGCATTATCCACTCACATAAATTTAGAAGATGTTGAAAACTAAACTCCTTATTTATTAACCAAAATAAATAACATCCTTTCCCCTAATGTTAACACTGATTTCTTTTCAAGCAGCAGCACATGCCTTTTGTTTCTCACACTGCCTTTTAGAAAAGCCAGGCATGTTTTCTCACAGAAAAAACCATAAATTTTCAGATATAAAACAAAAATATGGAGAAAAACAGAAAGGAGGTGAATATAGAAATTGTTTAAATGTGAATCCTTACCCTCCAGCAAACTACAGTAGCAGCCAGACCCTTCCCAGCCAGGAGGACAAGGAGATGGTGTTTGGAGCGGTTGCAGATCCCAGTGCTCCTACGACTCCCTCCTCCAGCCCCTCCTGAGTCCAAACCCCTCTGTGAGGACTGGGAATCTCTGGGCTCTATCCTCAGGGAGGTCCCATGCAACTGCAGAGCTCCCAGCACGGGGGCACCTCCGATCCTTAATTAGTTTCCAACCATCACTGTAATTTAGGATCTTGCACTCTGGGTTAAAGGATGCACTAATGTTTGAGATAAGAAACAGAGGATGCGAAAACTAGAGGATGCGAAAACTATTTCTGAAAGAAGAATCAACTCCTTCAGGAATTACAAACGGCACAGTGTTTACGCACAAGTAGCTTCAGTGAAATTTTTTGACAGGGAATCCCAAGCTACAGGTATATCCCTTCTCCTTGTCCTCAAACACTTTCTATTATATGCCAGTCTTTTGAGTTATGTGGCGATCTTCAGGTGCTGCATCCTCCAAGACAGAGGTGAAAAGCTTTAACTAGGTCACCCAATTCTATTTCTATTAGTAATTCAGCATCACTTCTACATCTCAACCACTTGATTTACACACACAATAAACACCTAATAATTTGCTATCTGGTGCTATTTCTTGTTTTCTCACTGCTCATCCTGTTACTACATAAATAAAATCCAAAGCAGTCCCTCTGCCAATGGAGGGTTGTTCCGTGCAGTACATAACATAACATTTGTTCTGAGCTACATTTAAACATTTCAAGAAAAAGGGCTCCCAGCTCTTCCCCTGAGAGTCCATTACACAGTTTAACAGATCTTCATAGTGCTTGAATTTCTGAATAGTCTGAATAGGAATTTTCAGCTGGAGGTTTCTGGTTTGGTTTGGGGTTTTTTTTTTCTTTTTTTTTTAAAGCTAATTTCTAAGACATAGAAAGTGGGAAATTGAGAGAAGCATCAACAAGACATTAACCCCAGACACACAAACAGCTGGCCACAATATTGACAAATAAGGTAAAATCTGATATAATGAAGGATTTACTGAAGTACCCAGGTGCAGAGTCTGAAACGGCAAGTGAGAGAGGGCCCAGAGTAACCATTTGTGTAGAAAAGTAATCTATCTCAAAGGAAACAGGAACTCGGTAAAGATTATTACTATTTTAAACCATAATGTTGTTAATATTGATTCATTTCTGCAGAGATGAAAGAAAAACTCTGAAAGCCAGAGGTCTGTAATACCGCAATACAACAGTAACACGTTAGGTAAGATTCACACACAAAACCATGTAATTTTGCTGTTTTATTTGTTCAAGTTGTTTTTCAAGGAAGATATCTCCTCTAGGCTCCTTTGATTTTCTGTTATTAGTAATTCTTTATTAATGGGATTATGATAGAAGCAGAGAGAGGGCTTGGGTAACAGTAGACCTGGCTCTTTCAGCCAAACACTGATCTCTCAGCCCATACAAACATACCCAGATCTACACATCCGAGCTGGGACATACGGCCAGGCATAAATGGGCTTTTAATCCTTATACAGACTGAATTGGACAAGATCTGGACTCTATAGGGTACGGATCTAAAGGGGGTTTAGATAAGACTGAGTAATTTAGAAGCTGGCTAGTAATATTTTTTTCCTATGACTATTCAACATGGTTGAAACTGAAAAGCATAAAGCTGTGACTATTCATTGTGATGCATGTCATGTTACCCCCCAGATCTCCAGGTTTTCCAAAATGCATGACATCTAGAGGTAACACAGGATCTATACTATTTCTGGTTGCCCCCCTACAAACCCCCGACACTAGAAAAATCAATGGGATTTCTTGGCACGTTCCCCGTGCGGAGCCTATTTCAGGCCTATTAATATCGCATTTGGCTTTCAGGACTGAAAACAACCAAAGAGTGGGAGCAGTATTATACTATAAGAATTTCTATGAGATAGAGAATGTCTAGCTTCAAGTATGTTAAAAGCCAGGGACATATAATACACACTCACTGAAGAAAATATGGAATATTTTGGAATATATGGAATGGTTTTGTCTTAGCCGTGCCACCAGACCTCTACAGAGCATCCCATTCTGTAAACGACTATGTCCAGCTCGAGAATTTCCATCCACAGAATAAGGAATCTTAAGCCAAAAATAACAAAAGAAACTTTAGGCATCTAAAGAAAACCTCTACCAGTTATCTAAAGCAATCTCATTTCGCACTGGATAAAACCCTTCTGAGTTTTTTAAAAAGGCCCAAACTGCAGAAAGAGACACTATAACAGCCAGTCATTACCAGAGTCATGTGGATGCTTGCTTATATCTAAAAGACTCACATTAAAACAACATTTTTCAAAAGAAAAGAACACA
The DNA here is from genome assembly GCA_028565335.1 of Limnodromus scolopaceus. Lineage (NCBI taxonomy): Eukaryota > Metazoa > Chordata > Aves > Charadriiformes > Scolopacidae > Limnodromus > Limnodromus scolopaceus. Next base: position 1,916,766 of record JAOXNO010000016.1, read on the forward strand.
ACAATAAGAGCTGTGGAGTGAATGACATCAGATTTCTTTCCTGGAATTCTGAGTTGTCCTAAAAAAACAAATACTTCTGAAGGAAACAATTTCTGATGTTTCACTGTTTGCATGAACACTTTGCCTCCTTTCTTAAAAGCTTCATTTCAGTTTTGTATTTTCACAACAAAATGTTTGGTTTTTCCTTAATTATAATTTTCCAGACCATTTAGTTCCTCATATGGGTTACTGTCACTCTCATCACAGAGGAAGAAAATAGGAAACAATCTTGTTTTCCCCACAACCCTTTAATGTCATGTACACAGTTTCCTCATTAAAAAAAATCTTACGTGAATTCATGGATTGTGTGGCCAGAAGGTCACTAGTGTCATTGCAATCTGATTAGACAAGGCTATTTTCAAAAATATCCCCAATTCTGTCTTAACCACTCACTCTCACTACGTCCTGTCCCATGTGACAGCATAACGTCTGTTTGCATGGTGAACTGGCTTTGGCAATGAATCCAGCTTAAAAGAACCTCAAGAATGTGAATAAACAGGCTATTTTTCAGTTGGATCAGTTCCATAAATTGCCTCACCGTTATATGAACAGCTATTACTGCCCAGGGAACCTGCGGCTGCCCCATCCCTGGAGGGGTTCAAGGGCAGGTTGGAGGGGGCTTGGAGCAACCTGGTGTGGTGGGAGGTGTCCCTGCCCAGGGCAGGGGGTGGCACTGGATGGCCTTTAAGATCCCTTCCAACAGAACCATTCTATGCTTATCATTATTTTCAGAGGTTCTCTTTTCAGTTAACCTAACTGAAGCGCCACCAAGCAGGTACCCTATGTCAGTGATAGGGGCATCACCTCCTCTCCCAGAGTGGCATTTGGACACTTTAATCAGAAGGTGGTACTTTCCCTGCGCACAATCCCCTGCTTCGCCCGCTGTACCTGCCTTCTAACTTAGGCAACAAGTAAGGAAGAAACCCTACAGACCAGAGCTTCAGTATTTGTATTTCATATATAATGATAGAAGGCAAGAAATCTGCAGGGCGCTCAAAGTTGAAGCTCAATTACTTGGCATGGCAGATAACGTAGCAAGGATGATTTCATGTTTTAAGAGACGCCTGACAGTTTTTTCATGATTTAAAAATAAAACTCTCCTCTTCGCTTTTCTGTACGGCAAAATCCTCTCAAACAGTAAATCGATTTCTTTCCTAAAGCTTCTTTGTATTCTCCTCTTTGTGCTCATACCACTTTGTTACTGCACGGATGACCGGGGGTTCTGAGCACTGAACAATACTATTTTTGAATGCAGGGTAGCTGCTAAGTCAAAAGCGACACTGGTACCCTTCAAAAAGAAAAAAGATATGTTTAGCCCTGCACAGCCCCAGAGACGTGATGTTCCACAGAGGCTCTGTACCCAAAAAACCTCCCATTTTTTGAAACTCCCTTTTTCTACCCAAGGATTTGCAAGCGTCGTTTAACACTGGCACGTATAATCTATAGCATACCCTTTGTAGCTGTATTTCTGTGTCCCATTCTACAGGAGCATCAGGAGATGAGAAATACCTTCATAGCTACTTAAGTACACGGTGTATTTTGAGCCAGAGGTCTCAGCAGACAGACTTTCAAAAGGACTCGGTAACTATCAGGTGTCCCTGTTCTCGATGGTCTTCCAACATTTTGTCCCTTCTTAACAAAGACACGACGTTCTGAGTGAGGCTTCTGAGTGCACTGTACAAAGTCCCTCCATAATTCCATGGGCCCATGCGCCTCAGTCTCCTACAGGCTGATCCGAATCTCACTGAAGGTCAGGGAGAGACTACCTCAATTTTTAACAAAACTAGCATCATGCCTCTGGTTAGGGCTACAACCGATGTCACAGATTTGCCTACATGACTCCAGAAATCACAAGGAACACCAAATATAACATTTATTGAAACAAATGAAGAATAGGCTACAGATAGAATCACTGCCCACCATCAGTAAGTCCTCTTTTCAAGGATGTTCAAGCTGCTATCGCAGCGTTCAGCAAACGCACCCCAGCGCCCCACCAGCACCTCCCTCCTCTCCAGCCTCCTAAAGCCCTTATGTTGTTGAAAGCCACCAGAAGACACAATGTTGACAGAACTAATGGCTGGCCGAACAGATGGCGAAGAAAAGTTAATTGATCTACTGGGGCAGGATGAGCTGGCCTTGTTGAGGAGAATATGCAAAGCTCCATAATGAACTTTCATTAGCGATGGAGAAAGTTCTGTCACACGCACAGTTTCTATTATGTGCATTTCATGATGCAAATCCAAATTCCAGCTTAATGACTTCTTGTATCCAGTTCAGAAATCTTACCTCTTTAAAATTACTATGAAAAAAATATTTTAAAGCTTTTCCTTTAGTTATATCCAAAGCAAATTTTCTCCTGCTTCTGCCAAGCCACCCCCCTCAGTAATGAAACCAGTTTTTACACTGCAGAACAAGACTGTTTCGCTCATGACCTTCTTTTGGGTTTTGTTTTTTTGTTTTTTTTAAGTCTATGTTAAAAGGAAAAGCATTTCTACATTTTATTGCAATAGGTCTCTGACAGGAGAAAAAGAAACCACTAAGAGGGATGTTCGAAAAAAATCAGAAAATGGAGCACTGCCAGCAACATCAGTGTTACTCTGGAAAACATACTGCAGGCACATCCACCTTGAAAATTATAGTACGTTATTAAGTCCTCACAATAATTTAAAAAAAAAATAATAATCCAATTGTTAGGAATCATTAAGGGAAAAGATGGTCAAATACTTCATGTAATATTCAATTGTGGAGCGTTCTGGTTTTTTCACAGATCAACATACTAAAAACACACACACAAGATGAAAAGAAAAGTCTGGAAACCTGAAGCAACAGAAAAAAAATCATCTATATTGCTACTGAGGTCGTTAGTCTTCCAAGCTTTGAGGAATTTAATTTACAACTTGCCTTCCCCCACATCAGGCAGAGTAGCAAACCCATTGCAAACAATCCAGAACCTTTAAAGATGGTCCCCCTGCAAGAGCCTGAGTCTCGATGTGCTCCATCAGTGCTGGACCACTTCCCACAGGACACCCCTCTCCCACCTACCCAAAATGAGATCCAATGAAGCCCCTGAGCACAGGGACGCAGTTCAAAACTCCCTGCAAGTAAGGAAAGATAGGTTATTTCCCTATTATTTTTATTCTTTTGGAACAAGATGATGATTGCTACAATTATACTGGCGGACAGCAGGGTGGATGTATTAGCTGAGGTGCTAAAAATATCAGGATATACTTATTGCAGGAGAACTGTGCACTGCAGTCTATTGTAGCAGATGCTGCAAAAAACCCTGGCTTAAATACATATATTTAAACATATCACGTATCATATATACACGTATTTAACGATAAATTTCTCTGAGGTCAGGAGACTTGAATTTGCCTCTAACAATTAACATGCTTCTCTAAACCAAAGACTACCAAAAAAAAAAAAGGAAATAAAAGCTCTATGAGACTGACAGGAACTTTTTGCCAAGATAAAAATCAACAAGGTTCTGTATAGAATTCAGTCTAGGGAAATGAGTTTTTAAGTAGCTAGACATGGATTGCTAAAATAAAAGCCTTTCCAGTAGCATTCCACAGATAACACAGAGACTCTCTCAGACTTTTGGAGATGGGTTAGCCTTTCCCACAGCAGGAATTAATAAAAGTCCCAGTGGCACGTGAGAACCCATGTTCCTGCAGTGGCTCTCTGGGGCGACAGCTCCGGAGAAGGCTGTCGCTGGCTGGGGAACACCAACACCCCATGGTATCAGCTGGGAGCCTCCTCCCAACACACCTATTCAAGCAATATGTGAAACGAGGGCAAGAGAGGGCCAGAATTCTTTTCTTCTCTCCCCCAACCCATGCTGGGCTATAAATAGCCATTTTCAGAGCCACTGTTTCAAGCAATGAAATTACAGAAAGGCAAAGTGAATGACAGAATCATAGAATTGTCTGGGTTGGAAAGGACCTTTGAGATCATCTAGTCCAACCATCAACTCAACTCTGATTAAACCATGTCTCTAAGCACTATGTCAACCTGGTTTTTAAATACCTCCAGGGATGGTGCCTCAACCACTTCCCTGGGCAGCCCATTCCAAGGCTTAACAACCCTTTCAGGGTAAAAATTTTCTACCAATACCCATCCTAAATCTCCCCTGGCACAACTTGGGGCCGTCTCCTCTTGTCCCATCACCTGTGGCTTGGGAGAACGACCCCCAAAGAGACCTCACAGGAATTAGAAGGTGAACTTCATTCAGATACAGATTCTATAAATGAAGCATAATATTCCTCTCTGCCCCAACTGCTCCCGCCCCTTTTCCATTCCACAGAAAGATGATTTATAGGGCTCGTACCACCCAACTGGGCTGCCCCCCGCACCAGAAGAGGATGCACGGTGTTACGGTCAGTACTCCAGGAAGAAGGTAGTGGAGAAAGAAAATGAAACAATCACCGCAAGAATTAGATTTGTATCATTGTATAATACATAATTAAGATCATCACTGTTGAAAAAAAAATAAAATTAAAATATATGTCACAGTGTATAACATTTTAAATTCCCATTTTTTGGAAGCAGACACCTAGTGCTTCATTTTCTCACCCAGGGAGACAACTGAGACTCTTCTTAAAAGCTGCTCATCACCCCCAGCTTTTACAGATAGCGCTTTGAGGAGCATTATTAATCCATATGCTGCTGTGTGCAGCACAGGGCCGAGGAACTGCTCGCCTCAGTGCTGCTTAGCATGCTAAACTCAAAACCTCACAAAAAAGAGCCATTATGAAGGATATTTGTGAATGCCAGCAGGGTGCATAAAAGCTCAGGAAAAGCCCGAGTGCAGGAAAGGCAGGGCAGGGATGAGAGGTGAGCGGTGATTCGGAGCCTCATCTTCCTCCCTGGCTCTGGCACTTGCTGTAGGTGACCCTTCCATAAAGCAGTTCATTTTTCTGTGTCCCCACAAATCTGTAGCATGGGAGCAATGATGCCAAGTCCTTCCAAATCCGCTGATGAAAAGGACTCTAAGAGGCGTTTTGAGATGACTGAGGAAAAGGAAACTTTATTCTAGATCCAGGATCAGCTGCTTATCTGCAGCCAGGTTCTCTGAACGGACTCACACCTCTATCTTTCAGGCATTTGTGCACTTTCTAAGACCAGTAAGTAACATTCTAATCATCTTCCGACCTCCTGCATAATGCAAGCGACACGACTTCATCTAGTAACTTCTGCAGTCAACTCAACAATTTATTTTTTAATAACACCATATATATTTTATCCAAACTGTCATGCAGGCCCTCCGAGATGGGAAAACAAAGACAAATGTTACAGAAAAGTTTATGATTCCCTTACTCGGAGGATTTCCACTCTGCACTCATTGGTTTTGGCAGCCTTACTGTTGGGATTTTTTCCTCTTCTCCTTGCTTATAAATATTCCATGCAGATTTTTAATTAGAGCAGCATGTTCGTTGGCTGAGACAAGAGAAATTGGATACCCCCTTACCATTTGGGCTTCGTTCATCTGGACGGACTTACACTAATAGACAAGCAGCAAATCTCTGCATAAATAAAGCAGAGTATATTTTATTGAATTAAAAGTTTTAATTGCTCTTTCAAACAGGTGGAAATCACAGTTTTAGAGCAAACCAAACATTTTTCTCTGGTCCTCCCTTTAATTACCAACAGATGAATTAGCAACTGAAGGAAAAATGCACTTTTTAGGCTGCTGTTGCCTGGGTTTGAACTGGTCTCATAAAATGCTTCATTCAACGTGGATTTGCTTATAGAGTTGCCCATATTAGCTCCAGAAAGCACTGGGGTCTCACTGAACGCTACTTCCACGTGCGCAGAGCAAAAGGAACTCCATAGGGAAAGATGAATCAAAAAGAAGAGAGGCAGAAAGGAAGGAAAATGGAAGCAAACACAGAAGCAGCATTTTAACTACAAAATACAACAGAGTACCAAAATGACACACTGCCATTTCAATAACACTGCAACATTAAAATTCCCACTTCTTTATTTCTTTTAAATTTTTTGTCATATTCTGTATATGTTAGTTTCATGGTCCTGTTTTTCCAGTTCCTAAATGGTTTCCACTCAGCAGCTGCTACTGGGATACATGGCCAGGATTCTAGAGTACAGCACTCGGAGGACAGCCAAAGAAACCAGCACTTTGGAAAAATGTTGATATTTATTTCAAAGTGGAATTGTAAAAAAGCTTCATCAGAGTATGACATAGTTCTGACTGTCTCTTTTGGGTCTTAGTTTTAGACCATCTTCAGAAAATTTTAATGCATTCTTCCTAAGAGAGATGCCTTCTTTTGCTTGTGGGTACCTGATTAAGGATTTTTTATTCTTATTTATTTTTCTTAAACAAGTTATCTCCTTAGGACTCTCCTGAAACATATGATTTAATACAAGCTTGAATTTCCAGTTACTGCTGTCTTGTCCATAACCACTTCTGCTTTCCACCAACAGAGCTGGTATTTCAGGATTTGCCACTGGTTCCTACATATTAGCAAATGTACATCTCTAGGTAGAAAGGAAAAAAAATCCCAACAACAAAAAACCCCAACTTGCCCTTGTTGCCAATTCAGCTTTTTATCTTTTGATTTAGTTAATTGATTTACAAATTACAGCAATCAAATGAATGCATTCATTCTATCAAGCCATTTAACACCCTGCCCTACTCAGAAGACTCTGGGCACTGGATTGCATCCACTCAGAAGAACGACAACAATAAATCATGCTGAATTTCACATCTAAAATAAACTGAAAATTAGAATAGCAAAATTAAGAATTTCTACAGTACATTAGGTGTGGGATGCTTTAGCTGTGACTCTATGGTCTGAACTGGGCACAGGCCCAGATCTCACAAGTGGACACACCGACATGCTGTAAGCAAAATGATACTGTTTTCATCCACTATTTGAGTCCGTTTCTCTGGGTTTACCCTTCACCAGTCACATCCACCTACAGTTCTCACAAGCTTCCTTTTCCTGCATACCTACCATCTCTGTACCGTACTAACAATCTGCACTCTGTTCTTGTGCAATAACACACCTACTGGGGTATGAGCACTTAAAATATACAAACCATTTGGTTGGTGGAAGCCCTTTTCCTTTTCCCCAGACCCAGGAGAGAAATCCTGACCCCTTCTGGCTCCCAGACTCCTTCCCAATGGAAAGAGGAGGACTGATGGGCATGAGAGTCACCACCCACCTGTGTCATAGGCAGGACAGCTTTGGAGACACCAAGGTCTAGGACAAAAGCACCAGACACACAGCACTGAATGTTCAGAAGGATAAGCAAGTGCATATGTTCTGGTAGGCTGAGGGTTTATTATTATTATTCTCGAGTTTTTGTTGAGTTTTTTGGGGGTTTGTTTTTGGGTTTTGAGGGTGGTTTTTTTTTACATTTCTCAGAGTCCCATATTTTATGTAACTATTTCCTACCATTACAAACAGATAGTTTCGCTGTTGTTATTTTTTCCCCTTTCTTTCATCAAAGATCTTTATGCCCTGAAGAAACAACAATAAGAGGAATTTGGAAAAGACACATTTGAAAGGCATTCTTTCCATAACACAGACAGACAATTACGATATAGAAATTTATCGCTCAGCCCTCTTTATTCTGTACAATGCCTCCAATTCACTAGACGTGCTCAGTTTTAAGTGCCATCATCTTCCAGCAGTTTAGACCCCAACTGTTTCCATTACGACATGCAAGCGATAAAACGCTGCTGATGCTCAAATGGATAGTTCCAAAGGGCAGGGGCATGTTGGATGCTTAAATTATACTGAGCCCGAATAAGAGAACAAACTTTCCATAGGATGTGACCCGGGTCACATCCAGATAAGTTACCTGGCCCACAGAGATCTAAGAGTGCTGCTTGGTGGTTCATTATTCCCTTGTGCATTGGTCCAGGACACACAAATGTGAGCTGGAATAGGTATTTCATATGGAAATGTGCGGTGACTTTCTGCATCACTGGCAGGAGGAAGGAAAGCAAAGCAGCTGTTGGGGAGACAGCATGTCATGTTATTTATTCATGAGCAACTGGATGGAAAAATTGATGGGCCTTCCACTGTAAATGCTAAAACAAATATAAGGGTAAGCGGTTATATACTGTACCCAAAATACTTAGCTTAACGTTGATATATTGGGTTCTCTAGGTCAGTCTTATAGGAGCCACACAGGAACCCAAACTTGGATTTGTGCTGGCAAATGTTTACAGATAAAACTGGCTTCCAACAGAAAACTGAGTAGTCACAGTCATCAACAAAATGCCACCAGCAATTCCACTGTCCATGAGATGACATTACTGGTTTCCACTGAAAAATTAGTTAACGTCACTCTCAGAATGGCCCAAAACACCTTGAAAGCCATATAAATCAGGTGTTTTGCTCCACCCAAGTGAAAACTTACTACTATAGGAGTCACCTCAGTATTTCCAAAATTCCTAATACCCTGGCCATGACTTCCCATTACACAGTGCCCTCTTCCATTGCTGTGACAGAGCCAGAAGGTACAAACACCAACGTGCGCCACCCTTCTGAGAAGCATCCGATTGCACTTTCTTTGAACAACTTGTGTCTGTTAATGTCTCCTTCCTCACTGTAAAAGGCTTTAGAGAGACCTGTTTGCGTTCCAGTGAATCCTAAATTTCAGAATACTTTTAATTTTGCAATTTTTCATCTAAAATCTGATCAGATGGCCACAAATATTCTCATTTTTTCACACTATTTTTTCAACCCGTGCCACGTAAAGCTGTCACACATGCAGGCAGTGAGTTAGTCAATCTCTTGTCTATGGGGCTCCTCTGTTACAATTATTTTTTTTTTAAGTATCCACACAGCAAGGGAAATGGGCAGCAATTTGGAGTGTCAGACTTTCTTAACGTATTTCCTGGTGTGCAAAGATGATTTGACTGGAGTAGGTCAACTCAAGTAAATAAAGACTAAAACAGACCGTGACATTTATTAACTGGAGTCATCTATAATAGACATCTCCTGATCCATAATTACTGAACAGATATGGACAAATTTGTAAAAAGTGAAAATTTAGAATAAGAAAAATGGGCAAGACTACCATTTGTGCCTATGCTCCTTTATACCACTCTAGCAATGCAAAACAGATTTAAAGCACGCATAAATGTACACCCATTTTAAAAAATCCCACGATAAACTCAAGAATATGCATAGAAATTTCCACATCTACAACACTACAGCCCTAATGTGTATTATGCTACTGTGCTTGATTTTCAAGAATCAAATACCTGAATTTGGAATTTACACTGTATTTTCATTTCTCTCATTAGCAAGTTCAATTCCCTTGGAAGGTACAAAACTGCTGAACCTTACAGCTAACTCGGCTCCAGCTTAGTTAACTGAAGCAGAAGAGACACCTGAGACTGAAATGCTTTATACTTCCCAAAAAAAAAGAACAATCCACTGAACCAATCCACTCCTTTCTCTCAGAACAATGAAAAGAGCCACTCGATTGCAGCAAGTTTTGATTGTTACCCCTGTGAGTCCAATTCCATCTCCTGACCCACAGGTAGAAACTCCAATTCCATTACCCAGCCCCTGTGCTGCTGAGTATGTATTGGGATGGCGTAACATAAAGGATGATGGTTATTTCATTTCTGCAGCAGGGAAAAGAGGTCAGGGAATACAGAAGCAATAACACTGGCCGACCATCAACCTTTCTTCCCCTGCACAAGAAGGGAAACTGCCCTGGTCCTGGAAAGATATGAGGGTAGCAGCAAGAGAGAGGACACCCTGAGCTGACCCTGCGTCTGCAGCAGAGTGAAACAAGAAATGAAGTTGATGCCACATTGTTAAAAGAGCAGAAAGTAACTGTGGTCACTAAAGGGTAATTATTGGCATCTACTTACTCTCTTTCCCAGAAGCAAAAAACCTAAACAGATCTTGGTAGATAGAAAACTATCCATGAGCCAGCAATGTGTCCTTGTCGCCAAGAGGGCCAATGGAATCCTGGGCTGCGTAGGGAAGAGAGTGTGCGAGGGAGGTCATTCTTCCCCTCTGCTCTGCACTGGGGAGGCCACAACTGGAATCCTGCATCCAGTTCTGGGCTCCCCAGTTCAAGAGGGACAG
>JAOXNO010000016.1:1930068-1945304 GCA_028565335.1 Limnodromus scolopaceus
TCCTACTCACCACACTGTTCCTGACAAAGGCCAGGATGTTACTGGTGTCATCAGGCCAATAATTCCCTTTGAAAGAAGGAGAAGAGCATCTCAGGCTTGGCTCTGTCTCGTGAAGCCCACACTATATGGTGCAAATACACCCAGAGAAGAACTGATCTGGAGGGACAACAGGAGAGCAGCAGCAATATTTCCTTCACTTTAAACTATACTAACACGTTCGCTGCCCTGCAATAACCCCGACTGCCTTTCTCACCCCGAGCAAAGTTCACAACCCACTGATGGAAACACCGATCCCTCTGATCCCTGGTGTTAGTTTTGGTAATGGAGAGAAAAGATTTCATTGAAACCATATTCCAATTAGGAACTGCGGTTATCTGAACATAAAAGATCCAGTAATTTTTGCTGATGCGATCATTACTGCAGAGACTTAATTGGCCAGAACTGTCAATGGCAATTAAATGCTTATAGTCGGGGCTCTCGGAGGCTCAGTGACTTACGGCGCGTGTTTTAAAGCATCCCATTTGTTCAGTCACACTAGATGACTGCAATAGTGCTTGGAAACTTGAATTTTATTCTATGGTAACAGTTAAAATACACAACAAGCAAATCTTGTATAATTGGTAGCTTTATAGGTTGCAATCAATTGTCTTATCTTTATATAGAGAAACAATGCTTTCTGCCAGTTTTTCTCACTTCTCACTAGGGGAGGTTATCCTGATGGAGACTGCAATTAGAACAGCAGTGAACCATTGGAGATTTGAAAGGTTGAAAACATTATCCTTCTGGGGGATGCTTCACTTGGAGGGCTTTTTGGCTGGTGGCCAAGCCTGAGCTGCTTCTGAGTTCAACTGGGTGATTTAACCTCAAAAGTTTCATGAAAAGCAACTACCAACCTAAAACCTGGAAAGTCACAAGGGTTGGCCAGATTACTCAATAAATAGCTCGGAATGTTGGTGTAAAAAGTTGTCTCGAGTCCTTCCTAGCATTGTAAGGTCAACATTAGTTTGAGAAACACCACATGACATCTATTTCTTCCCTATTATTTAGTTATCTCTAACATAACGACATGGCCAAGCGCAGGTCAGGCTATGGCATTAGATATAATCCAAATACAGGGACAGAGATTCCCTTCAGGAGAACATCACACATGATGGTTTGAAAAACCAGGATCAGATGCAGTGGGCATGATGACCAAGCTCAATTAGTAGTCACGGCACAAGTCTCCCTGTGATACATGAAGGACAAGAGCACAGAAAACAACCCCCTGAAAAGAAGTATATGGGATGTGGCTTCTCATTCCAGTCCTACCCTCGCCTTCCCTTGCAACTTTCAGCACCCCCAGATATCTACACCTCCAACACAGGTCTTCATTTCATCTAAATTAAAAATCCCTTCTTCATCTGAATTGGTGCCAGTCTAAATTCAAGACAGCAAATCTGTTTTGGGGAGGGGAGCTCCAAGCGGTACGTGCTATTGCTGGATTGCCCCTTCCGCTGATGTAGCCAGCAGACAGCAGAACACCAAGCCATGATTCACCCAGCCCACCCAATTATTTTGTATGACATTAGAGAATGGATAGATTTAGGGGTGTGAATTCAGAGAGATATTTTCTACACACAGCGTACACATTTTTCCACAGATTACAACTTCTGAATATTGGTGATCACGAAACGATGCGTATGCTTCCTCCCCACCTTCAGCAGAGGAGGTCTCCTTGGAGGCCTGGAAAAATCTGTTCTACAGAAGCAGGATTCTTTTTTGAGATTGTTTTCTAAATCAAGGGCTTGTCTATCACAGGAGGTCTCTGATAAATTGAAATTTGTGTCACGGTGCTTGATACCTTACCACTGGATGAGAACCAAATCATACTGATAACTCTGTGCTCACTACACAGTCTTATCTATATCCTCACTTTTTAACAACATGGTGTTCTATTATAAGCCACTGTACAAGAAAATTTATCATTAGTGTAAGAACTGGCTTCATGAGAAAAGAGAAAAAAAAAATAAAAGGGGGAGATGCATCCAAAGATCTGTAAAAGAAAATAAAACAACTGCATAAATCACTACAAAACCAGGTACATTTATTCCAGTCTGGAAGAAAGCTGCACTTCATAAAATCTGACACTGTCACCTTATGTCTACAAAAGGGAGATAGAAAAAAGAATTTGGATGCTAAATTCGCCCTTTATTTAGATTCTGGAAATTGTAACATCATAAATTTGGAATAAATCAGTCAACTTCAGTCCTTCAGACTAGAGGCATTCTGTATTGTACATCCTACGTTAGATACTAAGAATCTGGATGCTAAATTTGTCCTTCATTTAAAGCCTGAAGATTATAACTTCATAAACTTGGAATGAATCAGACAACTTTGGTCCCTTACACTTCAGGCATTCTGTACTATAGATTGTACGTTAGATACTAAATGTTAATATTAAGATGTATTCCTCTAGGAGTAGGCTTTTTGTACAGTCTTCATTATTTTGCACAGTCAGACAAGGAGCTTGGAAAAAGCAGCAGGACCAGGTTCCTCACTGATATTTCCACTTCAGGCCAGAGCAACAACAGGAAAGCGAAAAAATAAAGTAGCCTGACCCTCAGGTACCAAGCACTTCAATTGGAAAAATATTTTTAGCAAATTCTCTGAAAAGTGCAGTGCAGAAAGAATAAGGAGGAGGAAAAAGATAAGTACCAAAAGTTGTTTCAAACGTGACTGAAAGCACAGGCAAACATCTGGGGGGGGAATTCAACCACTCGCGTAACTAAGTGATTTCAATTTTTGTTGAAGTGTTTTTCCCTTTTCTGTCTCCCTCCCACCAGGTTTTAAGTGTGGGGAGGGGTTTTTGTGTTGGGGTTTCTTCTTCTAAAAAAACCAAAGGAATAAAAAGTTAAATATTGGAAACAGAAGGGGATCCAACACCTGGACAAGAAATGAAGTTACTTGATTTGTCATTTCAGTCACTAACCCGCAGAAGCCACTATTTATTCTCAGTTGCTCCTACAGCTTCATTAATTTCCAATGAATTAAAGATGCATTACCTTACTGAGAATCTGGTCATAAAAATATATGTGTGTGCAGGCTTATAATTGAAAAACAGCTACATTTAGCAAGAAAATATTTGACTAACAAATCCCATTCCTTACTAAGACTGCTTCTTGTAAGAACACAACCGCTGTTTGCACAGCAGGCCAACACGGAGCATCTTGGCATCGTGTCCTCTGATACAACTGGATGCATTTGAGCCATACTGTTAAAACATGTATTTTTTAAAAAGTGATGAAACATCTTCAGGCAGAGGTACGCATGACACCAGAGCCTGCTCTAAGAGCTCCTCTGTTCAACACTCCTGCGGTGAGGATGGATTCAAACCCAAGCCTCGTGCCTTGGAGGTAAGAGATCCCTCACCTACTGGGTAAACAGGAGAAAATTCTCCTCCTCATTTGCTGTGTAGAGAAATACACACACCTGAGCCAAAACTAATACACGTGACCAGGATTTGCAAGTAGTTTCGTCGTGACCCATTTTGAATTTTTCATAAAATATTTTGTATAACCACAAAAACCTGACGGATAAATATCAGACCCTGCTGCTCCTGGCTGCGTGTGCAGGGGTGTTAGTGACGCCTGTGGAGCAGTAGGGTCTGAACAACAGTCTGTGCTTACAATCAAGGTGTTGAAGAATCATTGTAAATCATAATCCAGCTGCCTTAATTAAAAACAAATCCACTGCATTCATTGCAAGCTAAGTCCTGTTTCCACAGAGGGAAACAAGGAAGATTATAAACCACTCACTTCATGGTACTTCAAGAACAAAGCCTAAGAACCACGAAGCACAGCTTCATCAACAGCTTCTCCTGCACTGTTCCCACACAGGATGGGTCTCACACCCTGCACTGGTCTCGGCCTAGACTTAGAACCAGTTTCTCACAATTAGTCGTGTCCGTGATGTAGAATTTTGCAGAAGATAAAAGGAAGGCAGCCCAAAAAAGTAAGGTCTGCTGCAAAGGGGGAAATAAAAGGTTCCTTCCAACCTGGACAATTCTATGATTCTATGATCTCAGAAGTAATCCTAACATTAACTAAACAGCTACAATTCCCACTCCATGGAGTATGACGCTGCAGCATATAAAACTAGTGCTCTAAAAAAATGCCACAGTGCTTCTACGTGTTAAAAACGAGAAGACAACGCATGTTTGTGAGAGCAGATGAGGAAACCAGAGCGTGCAGGGCAGATTCATGCCTGCAGTTTCACACCTGCGGAGGCTGCAGCCACAGCTCCTCTAACGTGACAAATAGCTTGGGATGTCAAGATTGGGAGAGCAAGCAAGTTTTAGACAGAAGAAAGAAAAATCAGACCTCTTTAAAAGTCATGTGAATTTGGGCAAACAATAAACGGAGGCATCTTAAATAAGATGGCATTTCTGGAAGTACCTGTCTCTTCTGGAATTCATTCCCTGGCAGGAATCTGCCCTTCTTGTTCAGATCTCACATAAAGCAATTGCGTTGTTTGCAAATTCAAACATCCAAAACTCTTTTGCCTCATCACTTATAAGTGAGGTTTTACTGAGACCCTGATTTGAACTTTGAGGGGTGAAAAAACATGACCCACGGGAGTAAATGCAACATAGGAAAAACTGCAGAACAGAGCACAGGGCTATTAGGATGCAACTTTGTAATGCCTATGGATTTTTTTGAGCAAAATGGATGGCAAGAGATCGGTGATGCTAAACCTCCCACTCAGTCAGTGAACAAAGTACGGAAAGAAATTGAGAGATGTACTTCACATTCTGTGAACTGATTTTCTAGAGGTCAGAGAGAAATTAATTAGGCCCACAAGGGAAAAACATTCACACAGCCATTAATGAAAACACTATATTTGGACAGGTTGCCCAACTGGTACAATAGTATTTTCAGATACACAAATGTATAAACTCTTCTTTGTGCTCTAGAAAATCGTGCCCAAAATGAGGCCGAAGGGACCGCGCTAAAATCAAAACACTATTGCACTAGACAATGCTGTCAAAAAAAATAAAAATTAACTGTGTGGAAAAGCTTATAACAGAAAATAGAAAATGAAATAGAAATATTAGGAGGTACAAAAGGCAGGAAGTTGCTCGGTTTAAGTAATCTGGAAGAGAATTCAGGCAAACAATCCCCTGCCCAAATCACTACAAGCTGGATGCACTAATCCTACATTTTCAACCACCAATCTGGCGACGGGAGTTTACTCCCCAAATAAGAAAAACTTCTTGAAGATCAGATGTTAAAAAGCACAAAATAGGATACATTCACATTGCCTTACAAACTATTTTCGCCCAAATGTTTCATTTTTCTACTATGACAGCAGATAATAGTGGTGAAATGCTCACTGAATTTGTAAACCAGGTGACTATAATGTGGCATAAACATGTTCATTATGCAAATCTGATTGCTTAAATCTTCAGATGTAGCTCATTTATTTGTATGAGCTGGAAGACACTCAGTTCTTTGCCTTTCCTTAGCTAATTCACTAAAAAGTCTTTCTAGATAATTGTTCATATTCCACCAAAATCTATTCACATTCCAGTAAAAGTAAGAGAAAGCACCTTACCCTGCAAAACAGTTCTGATAAGAGAAGAAAAAAGTTACCTGGGGTCTGAGCTTGAATTTCGCTTCCTAATTCAGTGGGATGGGTTGCAGTGATAAGAAAAATCTAAATGCCTCATTTTTGAAGCATTCAAAGACCTTTTGATTTAATTCTTTGAATACCATTGATGTTTCGTAGAAAGGAACTCAATTGCTCTTGGAAATTGGAGGGTAGACACCAAACAATGCCAGGTCGTTAGGATGAGAAAACAGGAGGACTGAGAAGGGTGAGCTTAGAAAACACCTCCTTAGAGGCAAAAAGAAGATGGATGCTTAGTCCATCACCACAATATTTCACAACAAGACTTGTGTAACACTCATCCTCTTGTATTTGTGGCGAAGCTGCCTTCCCATCTCTAAAGTGAACATCTTTTTCCTGTCCCCCAAAATCATAACATCCCTGGTGAAGCCACTGGTGCCTTTTCCACATGAGGCTGCGAAAGGCAATGAACGTCCTGAGCAAAACTCGGATCCTCCTGTAAAAATTCTCACCCTATGGCTGCGTACACAAGGCCTCTGCTCTCTACTCTTTTCCTCTTCCGAGGTGACGTGATCCTGCTCTGCTGTGCACTGGAAATGGATGCATTTGTGACACGGCTCCTATAGGCCATAAATATATTGTTGTTCTTCCCTCTGTGCTGAGCGTGGGTGCTGAGTCTGTGAAATCAGCGTCGCTGGCTGTGAATGAAGCATGAAATGAAAAACCCTTGTCCATTCCACAGAGAGAATACAGACAGTGCAGTATCATTTATTACACTGTGATAAAGACTGTGTGCTGTACAAACAAAGCAGCCGCTGGTACTTTGAAATTCTCTCCCACTTCCCATTTTTACTCACTACATTATGCCCTTTCTACCTTCACTAGTTCAAAGAATCAGTCAAGAAGGATAGATCCACTTCCAGCAACCAACTCTCTCCTCGTAAATACAGCGGGGCCTGATTCACGTCGGGGACTAAAGCTTCAGCACAGACTGGAAACCTGACTTTCTCAGCCCAAGACTCCAGGTACCTCTTTGAAAATAACTGCATGAAATTAAGCCTGTTTAACAAGCAAGAAAATGCACTGCATCCATTGCTGGAGATAAAGAAGCTTTTTGTATGAGCCCTGAGAGCTCACAATGTGTATTAGATGATATTCAGAGTGAAGCTAACATGAGAGCAGAAGGAAAGAAGAGCAGCATCAATAATCACAGGCAAACTTAAATGAGAAACATACTTGTGCTGGCAGTTGCGCAGCAGTCAGGGGAGACACGCTTGTTCCCACGTTCAGCTCAAGGAGGCAGCTTGGTGTTTCGCAGTGGGAGAGAAATTCAAATTAAAAAGTAAAGCTGGGTAGTACTGGGCTTTGTCTCCTCGACATCCCATGCCTGCAAGTGTCTGACAGAGGCAGAACTCTGCATCCGATCTCAGCGCTTACGGCTTCTTAACCGTAACACAGCATTGCAACCCCCTTTCTTTTCGTTACACCACTCCCCTGGAAAACGTCCTTGCCAGGAATTAGAAATGAAGTACATCAGCACTAATATTAAAAGGTCCCTACACAAGCAGGGAAGGGGCTGCAGGAATCTCAGTATGAAGGGGAACGCAGCGATGGCAGCAGCGGCGAGAGACACGATCATTCTCTGTCACCCTACGGGAACCGCTCCTGGCCTGAGGGTCCTCCGAGGTTGGGGAGGGGCGTTATTGATCAGCAAACACTGAATTATGCAGGGGGCTGGCCAAACAGAGATGGAAGCGATGCTTAAAAAAAATAAAATAATAAATTAGAAGTATTTTTTTAAACTTCAATATTCTTACTGGAAATCTGAAGGTTGGGATTTGGGGGATTATTTTTGGCACTGTTTTGTTGTGAGATCTGGTCTGCATTCCACCTTCCTCTCCTTTTTGAGCTGGCAAAAGCAGCTAAAAACCTGAAAAACCCTAAAACCCAGAAAAAAAAACCCCAGCTTTAAATCTGGGGTAAAAGACCTGATACGCCATCACAAAACATCTAAATACATCCATTTCAAAAGCTGGATCTCAGCTCCTACCCCAGTTTCCCTGTGAATATGCTCTTTCTTGTCAGCTTGTTGCATCAGGGCTGGAACAGCAGGAACCGGCTGTGTACTTAGCAGAGAAATACAAGAACAGGATGTCAGGCTTTATTAAAATCCACGTTGTAAAACAGGGCAGCATTAATTTTTATTTTTTTCTTTTTGTGATGAAATAATCATATCTGGAGTTTTGTTCTGTGTGAGGAGGCATGTGTTAGACGGTGTCTTCTCGGTGTTAATTGCCCAGAAGTGAAAAGACTGACAGCGCGATGGTTCTGGGAAGCGATGCTGCTCCTGGACTGTGTGTGTGCCACAGAATTATTAAAATAGGAAGGGAAGCGTAGCTTGTTTTTTCCTCTTAGTTCTATCCATCAGAAAACTCACAAAACCAAATCCTTGCTAAAAATCTCCTTTTTTCACATTTTTTTTCTATTTCATTTATAGATTATAACTACCCTACACTTTGATTGAGTGTGTGTACAATTTAGTCAGAGGTGTGAGAGCAGTGAGTACAGGTAAAGTGATGACAGCGCTACGGTGGTGTCACCGGGTTTCTAACACTTGGAGTGGAGCCCTAGGACGAGGGGGAAGGGTTTGACGCTGAAAGAGGGGAGATGGAGCTGAGATGTGGGGAAGAACTTCTTTGGTGTGAGGGTGGTGAGAGCCTGGCCCAAGGTTGCCCAGAGAAGCTGTGGCTGCCCCATCCCTGGAAGGGTTCAAGGCCAGGTTGGAGGGGGCTTGGAACAACCTGGTCTCATTGAAGATGTCCCAGCCACTAGAAGGGATGGAACTGCATGAGCTTTAAGGTCCCTTCTAACCCCAACCATCCTGTGATGCTCTGGTGATTCCACCACTTCCCTGAGTTGGAGGGGACCTTCAAGTTCATCAAGACCAACCATCAACCCACCACTGACCAACCCATCACTGACCCACAGCCCTCAGCACCGGCTTTTAGATCCCTCCAGGGATGGTGTAGGATGAGAAGGAACAGTTTTAAACTAAAAATTAGGAGATGGAGATGAGATCTTGGGAGGAAATTCTTCCCCCTGAGGGTGGTGAGAGCCTGGCCCAGGTTGCGCAGAGAAGCTGTGGCTGCCCCATCCCTGAAGGGGTTCAAGGGCAGGTTGGAGGGGCTTGGAGCAACCTGGGCTGGTGGGAGGTGTCCCTGCCCAGGTGGCACTGGATAAGCTTTAAGGTCCCTTCCAACCCAAACCATTCTATGATTCTATGATCAATTTAGGTTCCTGAGGGTCTGAGAAAAATGCCGTAGCCTGCGCTGAACTCTGTGCTCAGGGGCGGATCAGCCATTGCACACAGGCTGCCCACATCCAGGTGTTTTAGGATCCATCCCATTTAAACAGCAGCATTTTTAAAGAGCATTTTATTCAGCAGAAGCAGCTTAATCTGTCAGACAGGTGGCCTCAGGACATCTTCTGAAAGCACAGGGGCCGCATCGTGCTGCATTCTGCACACAGCTGTTTTACAGACAGTCCCTGCCCTGAAAGCTCACAATCCACATATCAAACAGAGGCACAGAGACGGAAACAGGATGGTGCCTGGGTCAGAAGGAAAAGCGGCAGCGGGAATAGCACCGCTCGAGCGTCACCGCTTCTCAGCTCTTCCTTTCTGCCGTTCTTCACCTATTTAAGCTCATGAAATGTTAAGAGGAAAAACAGCTTCCTCTTAAGTCTCAGCCTGTACAGGAGGGTCTCAGGAATTCATTAGGTCCTTTAGGAGATGCCGTACTGCAATCGTGTTTATGCATTTATACAAACGTATACACACTTCTCTGTTTATTTGAATCCCAATCTGCACTCCAGCCCCTTCTGGTAGCTGTTTTTTCCCAGTAGCTGGGGACCTATGGAATCTACACATGAAATCACGCGTCAAGCACATGTATCCTCAGTCCTGCCTTGTCTCCTCAGCCTGCTGGTATTTTGAATACTTTATATTCAAAGTAAGATCCTGATCCTGCCATCCTCAGACAAGCAAAGATCTCCAGGGAGCAACCGTAGGATCAAAACCATAATGTGATACATGCCCCTTGGTCTTTATTTATTATTAACTGCTCAGCAGAATGGCTGGAATTCGGGCTGACAATAACAAGGCAAACTCCCTCTTTCATCCAGGAATTTACTATCTCATGTTTCAAAATGCTTGCTATTATTAGAATATGCAGCGCTGCATCCATGCAGAAAGGAGAGAGAATTGTGCTTCGTCTGGTTAGAATTCTGCACAGCCTGCATCCGGTGATAAAAATTAAGCTAACTCATATACATAAACGAGTTTAAAAAAATAAATCTACTGCATCGTCAGTATTTTAATAGCCTGGAGAATTCCCTGGGAGGTTATGATTTTTCATCCAAGTAACTACTTCATCTCTAGGATAAAACAAAGATTGTATGACATTTTAAAATAGAATTAATACACATATAGAGGGCAGAAGGTCATGAGTGAGTCCACATTTGGTTGTTAGCAGAAATTTGCTATCTCAGCACAAGTAAACGGAATAAAGCCAAGGACTTAATGATCAGATTTAG
This sequence comes from Limnodromus scolopaceus, assembly GCA_028565335.1. Classification (NCBI taxonomy): domain Eukaryota; kingdom Metazoa; phylum Chordata; class Aves; order Charadriiformes; family Scolopacidae; genus Limnodromus; species Limnodromus scolopaceus. The sequence continues at coordinate 1,940,269 of JAOXNO010000016.1, forward strand.
AAATGTTATTATTGCTGTCACTGAATGCATCATCAACTTTAGAATATTTGCATGACTAAGTTGAAAAAAATTTAAATCTAGCAAAAAAAATTAGTATGTACTTGTTATTTTTATCCCTGCTCCCCAATTACTATTTGTGTGCTTATCTAGACACAAAGCCCCTAGAGATTACATCAGGAAATACAGAGATTATTCGATAACCTGACTTCATGGTATTTAATTCCCAGAAGAGAAAATGATTCTCCAGCATTAAGAATATAACAAGAAACTTTTTAATGTGTTTTTCATCTGCACAAATCACCACCCTGTTTTTGGTTCATTATGTGAGAATCACACTGAACCTACTTCCAGGATGGATGGCAAAAAAACAATGCCATGTAAAACCTGTCTATAGTTCTCTTTCACATCCATAGCTTTTTCAAGGTAAATTTATATAGTAATGGAAACAGACTTCTGGAGCCTGAAAGGGAAAGTTTAAAAGGCAAAGAATCAATTTATACTGAGCAGAGAGATAATTAAGACTTGTTATGTATGCTTCGGGGGAGTTTCGGGCCAGCACTATGTACAACACACAGTGCCTGGAGCGGGGACTTGGCGCGACAGATCAAGACTTGGCGAACCCCAGTCTGGTCCAGTACAAACCTTCTGCACCGTGCTGGGCAAGGAGAAAAGATTCTCCATTTCTTAGCAGTTACATGCAGCCAGAAGTCCCTTCCATGCCCTTTTGAGAGACAGGGAGGGAAGAGTGTTTAAGCCTCTAAATTATTCAATTCAGTGACAATAGAGCATAAAGCAGGCCAGTGAATCCCAGTACTGAGTGACCAGGTCTTCCAGTGGGTGCAGATGACGTGCAGTTCCACTGGACTTAGCAGAAATACCTGAGTCTGTGCTGAGGGAGGATAATACAGACCATGAACCTTTAGAAAGTTTCTTATCACTTCTTCAAGAGCAGATTTCTTTTCATCCCAGCAGGTTTGTTGGTCCTGCATTTCACATAAATAAGGACCTCTGGCAATTATTTTATGCTTGTCAGGTTCTATATTCTGTATAGAGATGTCAAGCACTGTTTTAACTCAACTCGGAAGAAACTTCAAATGCCTGCTGTCAGCAAACGTTGGGACCAAACAAAATAAAAAAAAGAGATAGGGAGCTCCATTCAAGATGATCCTACCCTCATTCCTATTAATAGTTCTTATCAAATTAAGAAAATCAGCAAAGGGAAACCTCATCTATAGCTAGTGTGTATGTACATAAGCTTAATGGTGTGAGATGCCAATAGCTTACAGAACTTACATTTTCACTGCCACCTGCAGCCATCTAATTCCAGGCTCAAATCCTTCAAAACACTGCTTTCCTGACCCTCTCAGCAGGACTCAGAAACTCTTAAAAAGGCTGAGCAGTTATGCTCATGATGATGCAAAACAAATCCATTCTCATAAAGCCATCTCCTACCCCAGGTAGAATCAGAAAATTCAAAGAGATGTGGGCAGTGCTATTTATGAATTTGGAAATCTTTTCCATGCGAATTTGTAACAGGTACTAAACCATATTGAAACCATAATTTTGTTGAAAATTACAAAAATTCTTATTCATGGAATACATAGGGGGAAAAAAGCACAGAAAATTATCACCTGCTAATGCAAGGTGCAACTTCCAAATGCTCGACTCCATTTTCAAAATGGAAAACCCCAAGCACCTTTCCTCCTCTTCATTTTTTCACCAGTTGGAAACCTTGATTACATTTCTCCTTTTTTTTTGTATTGCCCTGGAGAGAAACTCAGACCAAACATGTGAACTGAGTTGGTATTTGGAGGTCTTTGACAAAGCCTTGTCAAAGGAAGAAAATTAAATTTATCTTGATCTTGAGGTGCACCTTTAAAAAGAATTAATAGTCTAAGATGGTGAAATGAGTCAGGGAAAGACGTGCTGTCTCCTTTATTTTCTAGAAGAATATTAGGCAGGAGACACCTCACTCAGGACAATAAACTGCTCATTTTGAGAAGTTGAGCTATAGCTACAGATGAATAATGAACAAGAACAGCTTTGTCTCCTTGTGCCACAGCAACCATCCCAGGATAGAAAGCAGTGAAACGGAAAGCTTTAGTTCAAATAATAGAACGCATTTACCATTTCTACCACAGATCTATGCACACCGAAGAAGTCCTGTGCCGCACACAGAAGCGATACGATCATGGTAAAAACAGGTGAAAACACTGCCAAGATTGTGGCTGAGAAAGGAATGGGGAAAAGTAGAGCATCCTCATGCCATCCAGCAGCCATCAAACACAGCCCTACGTACTTATTTTTGCACTCTAATCTGGGACACGTTCGTCTCCAAAGTCAGTCCAGGGGATCTGGACCCCCTTCCTCCAGACCCATTCATTTTACACACCATAAGTGCTCATTTTTAATAGCATCAGCCCTTCCAGCTTCGCTGACCCAGTTCAGGAGGGTGGGTACCTGCACAGCTCAGTTTTGGAAGTTCAGTCCTTGCTATTTAATGTCTGAGCTAAAGCCTCTGCCATAAAATGAATACTACATATATAGATGCACCTACATATCTTTGTATTTTCCTCTCTTTTTGCCTATTAAGAACATAATTCATAGCTAGCACTGCATGTAATAATCTTGCAGCACTAAAGGGAGTTTATTTATATGTAACTCTACATTCTCAGACCCGAAATATCTCTGGAAGAGACGAACAGCTCTATCCTTTAAAAATTCCTGCAATTCCGTAACTGAAGCGCAGCAAATAACATGGAATTATTGAGAGAAACTTATCCTTGTTGCCAGACAAAGAGTTAAAAGTCTGTATTTGGGCTGCTCCATATGCATCGCATGCCCTCTCTGAATAGGATTACGCTCAAATTCCCCACACTGGTAATTATTATATGTAAATACCCAAAGTCGATTTGCCAACTGCATGGTTGTATTTGACATCTGCATATTTCTCCCATCCACCGTAACTCTGCGCGCAGACAGCTGCCTCCTTGTATAAATCTGCCATTTGACTTTATGAATCTCCTGAGTTGTAGTGTAAGCAGGTCAGGTTTTGGGTAAAAAAAATTTGGAATTAATGAGACCCAACAGCGTGGGTATTTCCGATGAAGAGGCAGAGGCTGGGGCAGGCTGAAGGAGACGGGTATTTTGTTTATTTGCAGAGATGATGAGCAGTAAAACCCTAATGGTTAAGAAAGGGCAAGTCCAGCACTACTGCAATTAAAGCTAAAGGCTTTAAAATACAAGCTTTTTTTTAAAAAAAAAATAAATAAAAGGATAGATGCATTTTAAATTCATCTCCACCACTTGACTCTTGTCAAAGCTCTGAGTGTGCTGAAGAGGCCACGGTTGTTTTGCAGTTATTAAGGAACGGAACTGGAGGCCACAGGTGAGGGCTTTGCATCTGGCATATCTCTTCCAAAGGCAAAAATCACAAACATTAGAGACCCATTAAACACAGAAACTTTGAATTGTTTCAGAAATACAAGTCAGTAACTACTTAATTTTGTCTTGAAAAATGTAACCTACTTTTTCAATCCCTAATTTAAAGAAAGAATTGAAAATAAGAAAATAGAAAAAATACTTTAACACAACGCATTCAATACTTCAGATATTTTTTTTCCCTTACCTTTTGCTAAGAAATCATTTCACATAAAGTTCTGGCAGGGAGTTTTCACTTAGCTCTAGAGAGATGCTTCCTTTATTACAGATCTTTCAATAAACGCAATAAAATTTGACATGCCCTAAAAGATCTACTCTAAATTTTGGAGACATGGGGAAAAGAAGGCAAAAGGGGTCCCGGCAGAGAACACTTCTCAGCTTCTGTTGAAGTAGTTATTGCAAGGGTTGCATAGAGAAAAACTGTGTTACTCAGACGCTGAACAACAGGATTATGGTAGAAAATAAAATGAATCAAGGACTGTTACTGATCGTACAATTCATTGAAATGGAAGCCATTGGAAGATTACTTTCACTTTCTGAAAATTACCGGCTATAAACAAATATCTTAAACAGTGATCTCGGAAGCACAAAGGTGTCTAAACTTTTTTATGCGTGAAGGTAAGAGAGAGTGGGAGAAATACAAAAAAAAGAGAGGGGGTATTAAAAAAAGGGGGTGAAATATTACACCCTAGTCCTTGAAGAAATTTCAACCCACAGGATACTCTTGCTGCCATGAATAAAGGAGGCGACAAGGTCTAAGACAAGGTTTCAAAAGCAGGAGGAAGAGAAAGTGGAAAAGAAGAGATTTATAAGTTTCATCCCAGCAGCAAGTAGGATTCTGTTTGCCAAGGTTAGCTGACACAAGCACAAAAATGTAATAGCTATAAATTTGTCTCCAACAAGATCTATTGTCACTTTGAGATGATGGAACCTGTTTTATCATCTGACTTTTAAAATCTATACACAGAGCAAGACACGCTATTAACTTATAAAATAATACTATTTTTGAAATGTTAAGAGGATACACATACCTGGTATGTCTAACTTAAAGTGGAAATAAAACGAGTATGTGGTTAGCCATTTCCCCAATGAAACCTCACTTTCTACAGCAAGTGGGCATGAAAGACTTCAGGCCATCTTATTCATGTGAGTAATCCTACATAAATCAGCATATAAAAAAGAAAAGATAAAAATGCCTTCACGAAACACTAGTTCTACTGAAAGCACAAAACTGAAACCGCTATATGAGCGGAACCTTCCTACCGAAATACCTTTTCTTAGGACAAAATGTTGGATAAAAGAGGATGGTAGACAAACTTGTATCAGCTTAAATAATCATCAGAATTCCTTTAGCTAGATAAAAGTAAGTGGTGGCTTCAACAAGCTGAAAGCTTCTTGTAGAGATTCATGCAAGGTACATTAGTTGACCACTTTCAGTGTTGCAGTCACTAATGAAGCTTGGGTGACATTCCTTCTTTCCAAATTCACCCGGACAGGCAGAGGGAATAATTGCCGCTCCTTTTCACAGAATCACAGAATCACAGAATATTAGTGGTTGGAAGGGACCTCTGAGATCATCGAGTCCAACCACATTA
>JAOXNO010000016.1:1950263-1965071 GCA_028565335.1 Limnodromus scolopaceus
CCTCAGCCTCTCCTCGTATGACTTGTTCTCCAGACCCCTCACCAGCTTGGTGGCTCTCCTCTGGACACGCTCCAGCAATTCAACGTCCTTCTTGCAGTGAGGGGCCCAGAACTGAAAAAAACCTGAAAAACCAACCAGTATCTCACCATTTCTTCTGTCCTTTCTGTTCTACAACTTGATAAGTTCAGCTGGCAGAGCATTTTAGCCTAATGAATAATTTGGAGCATTTAAAACACCCCCCAATAATCAAATAAAAAGTACTGCGTGGCCTCGTATTTTCTTTTGGCCACCCCACATAAAGGAGCAATCAGGACGCAGAAGGGCTGGCAGAGGCACCAGGTTTTAAGCACTACATTCTAGTAAAAATTTAACGATTACACAAACACAAGTAAAATTTAGTTATATGCTTATAACTCAGTACTGAAAATAAACCATCTCTCTGCCACCACCACTTCAAATTAATAACAGGCGAAAATGGCTAAAAGGAAAGGAATTTGCTATAAAGCAAACAATGGAGTTATTTAAACATCACCGTCATTCCGATTATAATTGGATCAAAAGCTCCTGCCATGTTTTTATTGTCCATTGGCCTTGGGAAAAGTTGTTTTTGCTTTCATTAACAACAGTCTATTTGATACTCCCTGATTCGAGTTCAACTCTGCTCGTATTTCCCTTCTACTCTTGGGGGCAAAGGGAAGCTCTAGTCTCTAAAATAAAATTCTCTTGAGATTTGCCCTCTAACTTCTAGTGACTTTTTATCCTCTTCATGTTTCAAACTCGTTTCTAACACGAGCCAAGTAAACGACTCCGAATGGCAAAGGTCACCCAGTACGGCTACTGCTCGAGTGGATAATGGGAAGGAAAGCCCATTACACTAGTTATTTTTCCATTAGATGCCACTGAACAAATAGTGCTCTCATAAGTGGAGTCTTGGCTTGATTCTCCTTTGTAATTAGAGTAGTTCTCCAGTTCACAGCCCTCTAAAACCCATCCACTTACTGGAACACGTTTTACCCAGCCCAGGAAGACTGAACGAGCTGAAATATCAGGTGTGATAACTCCGAGTAGAATTGTTCCGGCTGGGAAGGACATGACCCAGATGGGGTACCACGGAAACCGGTGTCAGGAGCAGGGGAGATGGCAAATGGAAAAAAGTTGTTCACTGATTTGCACATTACTAAAAATAAGAGGGATCTGACAAGCTTCAGAGGTAGAAAAGTTAAGAGCATAGAAACAGAATTTCAACATTAAACTGTGTGACTCATTGCCATGGAGGCAAAACACAGAAGCAGCTGTCATTTAAGATTATTTCCATTAATACCTTTTATTTGCTGAATAACTAAAAACACAGCACTCCATTGTCAACTTAACCTCTATTTTTTCCAGTACTACACAAATATTGGAGGATTTATTTATGCTAAACAAAATGGTTTAGGTTCTGAACTTCTAATCCCTTTTAAAAAAAAAAAAAAGAATACTTATTTTGGCAGTTTCCAAAATACAAAGGCACTAAGAGCATTATATTATGGAGATAATCAGTTGATATAATTTGATTTCTCCCAAACATCTTGAATTCCATTTAAGGTATTTGAACAAAATTAATAAATTGTTTTGCTGATGCGTTAAACAGCCCCTTCTGTGAATAAACAATTTAATGAAAGTGTGTTATTCACCTCTATATACCACAGATGGAACACTGTTAATTAACTATTTATCAGAGCAGCACGTCTACCCCCCTGCATAGATTTCAATTTCAAATGTGCAAATTCAGCTCGGGTGGATCTGTCATCCTCAGTGGTGTTGCAGTAAGGACGCTTTAGGATGTGTTAGTATTTTATAGTATATTTATATATACTATATTATATATATAGTATATTTAGCATGCTGTTAGTGGACGAAAATGGGAATGTGATGTACAGAACGTGGGAGCTTTTTCACTAACCCATTTAGACCCACCACTTGATCTCTCCTTTTCCACACCTTACCATGATTACTCTTTAAGCAGTTTGAGATTCTTGGGACTTCAAGCACACTTTTACACAACTGTCATTTCAGCAGCAAGACCCAGAGTTGCCACATTATGCAATAACAGTTCTGCAACAAAGGCAAGAAAAAACACAAAATAAAACCTGTTTCATAAAGCCTGAAGGAATTGAGGATGATTCCGCTGAAACACAGCGGCAGCCAGGCATTTCTGAAAACTTTGCTCCCCGTGTTTAATAAGATCCTGCACTTCAGACAAGGCCACAACAAAACCAGGATGGCCTTTTACGCCTCTTTATCCACCATCACCCTATTGTGAAGATGAGCTTATTAAATATTGAAATCCCCAAGTCTTGCCTGCAGCCCAGAATTACATATTGCAACCCAGGCATTTTAAGCCATATATTAATTGCCACAGAAGTACTTTTCTAGCCATCCCCTTCTCTGCCTCCCCTCCCTTTCAGGGAAAAGGGCTAAAAAACCCTGATGTGGACAAACCCTTCAGCTCAAATGAAATTATCAAGTCCCAGTAAGACTGGATTTCATGTACAGGTGGCTCTGGCAGGTGTAAAACTAAAGGAAGATAACTGGGTGCTGACGGACTCCTGTCACTTAACAAATACAAATAAGGATGAAGGATAATTGCTAAATGGATATTGCTGTTTAAAGACCCACCTAAGCACGGAACACATGGAATATGCAGATCAGTAGGCTTTGATTTTTTGTGTGTGTGTCGCAGGACTATAATTCACACTAGAGCAAAGCTGCAACCCAAGATGAGAATATATCTAGCCCCGAGGCTCCTCTTCTCCAGACACAGGTGGTTGCGATGGGTGGACTGGAGATACCAAACCACCAGCAGCTACTCAGGCTCTGACACTATCCCCATCTCAAAATTCATACTGGTACCCACTACAAACTTAAAGGCAATTTACAGCAAATGTTTTAGAGCTACGTCTCTTGATTTCCCTCAATATACTGTCCTTTCTTCAGTATCCAGAAAACCTCTTCTCTACTACAAGCAAAGGTATATAAACCCAGTAATAAAATCATGCCCTAAAGCTATCAAGCATCAAATCCCAGTTAGGCAATGCAAATGAGGCTTTTTGCCCAGGACAGGTAAATAGGGCCTAAAATACCAACACACGAATAAGGCAAAGAAGAAATCAGAATATACAGAACTGGCCCTTGTAAAAGATGACATTTTAATGGAAAGTGGCACGGTGACAGGAAAATTCGACAAGAGACTATAGACAGAAATAAAAGTCCTACAAGATTAGCATGCCCTTTAACAGTTGCTGCTTAAGGACTTTTCTGCTTGGAGAAGTTAGTGCTCAGCCAACTAAGGCATGCATTTCCAGCACGTCCTACTCCCCGATAATTTCCTACATCAATAATCTGAAGCATCTCCACAGCAGACAGCTTTCTTTAAAAAGAAACTCAAATCAGTAAGTAAAATGAGCACGTACATTACACAAATCAACGCGGTCACTGTACGGTGTAGCACAGTTTATATTAATTATCGAGGCTACATATAAAAACTTGTAGAGAAGACCTTTAAAGTAAACTGTATCATATGGAGATGCTTTTGATGTGCATGAAAATATATGAGAGGGTAGACCTGACTTCATGTAGCATGTTACTTCATGCTAAGGCCATGTAGACAACTCTGACGTGTTTTAAATGCTGCATGAGCACTAATGTTTTTATTTTAATACCATATGAGTTACCGGCATCGTCAACAGACACAAAAAGACCTCAAGACACGGGAACACAAAGTGTAGTCGCCTGGAGCTGCCCGTCCATGAGCTGGAGAAGAAAATGGGGGAATAAAGCAAGAGAGGGCGAGCGCCCAGCAGGAGGTCAGTGGATAAAATACGAAGGGTAAGACCCACAATAGCTGCGTGTCAGTCCCGGCGTGGTGATAGTCAATCTGTGGGGCTGAGATCAGGTGCCGGCATAAAGTGATTTATTTTAACCGAACAAAGTGTCTTGCCCCCTGAGGTCCGGACATAAATACAGCCAAGCTTCTTTCAGGCAGGATCCCAAAAGCAGTCATATAAATTGTGCCTCATTTCAGAAAGGTATTTTCAAGGGGAGAAACAAATAAAATAAAATTTTAAAACTTCTCTCAACTGCAGGTACATTTACAATGTTTTATTTCCGTGACAAAACGCTGCCAGGCTCATTCCCCAATTCTACCCAAAGCAAACCTCTTAATTAATTCCACGTAGTTCATTCAACAAGCCACACTGAACCTTATTGTAAATTCATAGAAGAGAATCACCTTCTTCCCTGACAGTTTCTGAGGACAATCTTCTCAAACAGGAAAAAAGAACGAGTACTTTTAAGGATGTTTCAAGAAATATAGCAACATCCAAGACTTCAAGTTTCACCAGAAGCTTTCCTAGGCTTGCAGGATACATCCTTGCACACAACAATCTTAGCCAAGAGGACAGAAAGACGACAAGATAATTCCACAGTAATTTGGAGCATGATTCTTCCAACCATTTGCATCAGGATCAACCACTAAGTAAATCCAGGAAATCCAATACAATTTTCCATACCTAAATAGCAGGCTTGTGGAGAGCACAATAAACAGCTTACTTATCCTCTACACAAACAGTTGAGCTAACATTATTCTGAGTGTGTCTTTTAATATAATTACCCACCTTTTCACCCTGAATGGAGCTATGAAAATGATAGATACAGCACGTGGAGCTGCATTCCTGTGCAAAGCAGAAAACTGCTCCTTATACCAGCATTCAGCTTTCTCTCCATCGGAGGTGAGAACAAGAGGGCTTGGTCAGCTGCTCCCACCAGCCCCAGATACGGGTGTTACTGGTGTGAAGAAGGAACGGGCAGAAACCTGCCTTTGTGCAAACTGCCCAGATTCAGAGCTCCAGGGACACCGATTCGCAGCTTTTTTTGCTGGGAAGGAACAACTTGAATTCCTACGACTGCACAACGCGGGTGGGCTCAGGCCACCACATGCTGCTGGGGACTTCCCATGGCTGGATGAAACTCCCAGCACGTTCCCCCTCCTGGTCTCCAGTTGGGTTTCAGCATCGACCCGGGCGTGTTGCGTATGATAAAGCAGTCACGACGCTGTGCCAAAAGGCAGCAAGCTACGTAATGATATCACGGAACTTCAAAGTGGATACACAAAGCCCAGGCCAGTGAATATTTCATGCTAAAACCTGTTCTACTGGCCTGTGATTTTACACATCATGTTGCCTACGCTATTTTTTCCAAAAGGAATAAAACCTTCTTTTTCTGGCTTCCATTCACTGCTCAAAACTGTAAGGGAGTGTGAGATGAACCAGCTCGACCTCCCTGTCCCCACCTGCCTGTCTCCTGCCGGCAGCCAGGACCATAACCTCAGCTCATGAGCCAGAACTGAGGGTGCAGGATCGCATCAGGAGCCATACAGGAAGATCTTAACACCTCTCTCACTCCAAGAAAGGGACAGTTAGTCAATTGTGCAGCCTATCCTGTCATTCTTTGTTGGAATTATTCCTCTTTGATTTTTCTTTGTGCTCTTTTATCCCCTACTGAAAGTTACATTCCCTCAGAGCACCCTAAACCACCCCTTCCCTGTGGGCGCACAAACCTTTTAACTGCTTTCAGATAATTTTTATAGTCCAACTTTCAAAATTCTTTAGTGAAGCTACTCATATTTTGTCACTGTAATGGCTCCTTATAAATCAAACCCTTGATCTTCATTTTTGCTGTCCTTCCATAGCAGCCTATTCCTTAGTTTCTGTTCTCTTTGGCAAGTTGAGAAAAGATATCAAATATTTGAATGTGTCCTACATTTTGCAAATTGTAGCAGTAGCTTCGTTGTACTATTCTGACCTATTATGTTGTTTACTTTGCCTGTTCACTGCATTCTGTTGCTCAAAATCTCACTAACCTTTCAGTAGGGAAAGGATAACTAGATAATCAAAATACTGAATACTAAAAAGGTCATCATAAAACTGTACAATACCTGAGCTACTACAATGTATTACGAATTAAAATTATTATATTCACACTTCTGAGAAGAGAGCAAGAGAGAAAAGAGCAAAGGATGGAGCATTAATCCATTCAAGTGTCACAGACTGCAATGAAAGAAGAGAACGACATGTTCTGAACTATGTATCGTTTTGGTTAGATTTGTTTTTTTCCTAAGGAAATAGATTTCCCTTTATCTCCTTCAAGCTAAATATTCAGAATAAAGCAGCCTTTCAAAGAGATCCTAAATAAGGAAGAAAGTCTGGCCTGGAATAGAATGAATTGGAAGACTCTGGTAGAAGTAACTGAAGTATTTATTTACTCCAACCTTTGCATCCTTAAAATCCTGTGAGTGCTAGTGCTATTTATATGATGATAGTCCATACACCAAAATGAGACACAGGAAAAATGACCTTTCTCACAGAGGTTTTGAATTGCAATAGATCGGGCAATCAATGACAGAAGATGCTTTATCATTCACACTCAGGAAAAAAGACTATGAAGTTGCAGAAATTCCTGCAGAGTGCTTCAACAGCATGTACACAGTAGTTGCATTTGCAATAAATAATTGCTGAATAAAAAAAAAATAGCATTTCTAGAAACCAGTCAGTATTGGGGTATTGCTTAATGTTGGATCATGTAACACCACGTCTTTGACTAAGACAGTGGCAAAACTGAAGTTCTCCATGAAAAGTGTATCTAATGTTGCTTTTCTATTTTTTTCAAAGGTAGTAAGAGTTACCACACTTCCATAATAAAAAAAGAAATCTGTTTTGCCACTTGACACTGTTATAAGAACATCGAAGCGTACAAACATCACGAGAGGAACTCTCAAAACATTTCAGAGTTTTGTGATTACAGCTTTTTGTTACATCATATTTTTGTTCCAGTGAAAAGAAAATATATATTAGCTGTTGAAACATACACAAAATGTCAATTTTTAAGATGTTTACAGAATAGAATTTCTCCGCAGCTTTTTGGATGCCAAGTTCTAAGTAAAAAGAAATTAATGATTCATTCGATGGAACAGATACTGGTTTATCTGTCCTGCTGCAAAAGGGGTATTAACAGCATAGGTGTTACATACATGTTTCTTTTTACTGCCCTGCCCCTTGTTTAAAACATTTCTAAGGTCAAAAAAGATATAAACACTAAGTTTTAACTACATTTCTGTGGGTTGGCAGGGTAAGTGACAGCCATCAGGCTGCAAGGGAACTGTTGAACGAGGATGAATTCAGTCCTTTGGCCATGCATCTGTTAGAGTCTGAAAGCTTTGAACTGGAAGATGGAAAGGCAGTGGCAGCAAACCAGGACTTCATTCATCAATTAAATTCATTTTTCATAGTAGTGTAATGAATATCCAAGGGAGTGTTTAATGCCAAGCATAGGAAATAAATAAAGTGGAGCAAACTTACAGTTGAGAATGAGGATCTGGAGAAGCCTTCTGCAAGCTGGAGGGATTGCTGCTTTCCTTCCAGACAAACCATCCTTCACATGAGAATTCATCTATTTCTGTAAGAAAAGAGAGGTTCACCACGTTACAATATGAATGAAGAACAAATTTGTCTGAAGTTTGGCTCTTTAACATTCAGCTTAGGATTTTACCTGTCCTTTTCAGCCCTGTCAGCAAAGGCTAATACAACCTTGACTCAAAACGCAGGCTAGGAAATAAAAGAAGGAGCGCTCTGTGCAAAGAACTGACTCTCAGTCCCCTTAAACTAACACAAGACAGGGATTAGCTTTTATTTCATACAAATACCAAACAACAAACCATAACTTGAATTTAGCAGCTTGGGTTTGCCATGTTGTACAGCCCCGTTTCCGTGGGCGTAATAAATCCTGCCCCTCAAGGGCTGCTCTGAAATGGCACCAGAGGAACACGACCATACTGTTTATGGACCCAACCTAGTTTCTGGTTGAGACGAGCCCAGTATTTATCTATTCCCAGTTTGCAGAGGGTGTCAGCTCACATGTAGACATACTATGGGATCCCTGAAAAGCCCCAGCCTAAAACGACTCACTCGGTGAACACAGGATGCTGTCAGACTTCTCTAAAGATGGAAACTTTCCCTTCTCGCAGTAATGTTGGTATCAATGCCGAGCAAATAGAAAGTCATCACAGAAAAATGATGTATTCAGCATTTCTTCTGCACTCGAGAAGCTGAAGACTTTTGAGAGTTTACTTGTCATTCGAAGGGATTCACACAATATCTTTCACAATTATTTTTAGGCCCAAAACCGACGTGTGAGCAGTTCACTCAGAGCATCAGGGAAATTATTTATGTTTATAATTTGCAAGTGAGTACCAGGATGACAGCATGTAACACAAAGGAAATTTCTGCTCCATTTATATTCTGCCACATACTTCCTATTTAACCGGGGGCAAGCTGCATTCTTCCCTAAGCTCCTCTCCCTTCTCTGTACATTGCTTTGGGCCAAACTCCCTCTGGATAACCGACAGCAGAATTTGTTTTCTCTTTTAAGGTATATTTAAAAAATGCATCACTTGGGAGCCTATCAAGAAACTTACTTCAAGCTCTGAGGAACTGAACGGTTACCCTTTGTAAGGTAAACAGACCTCACATTAAAGCAAATAAAAACAAATTTATGCCAGATAATGTTGTCATCTTAGTAGATACCTGGTAGGACAATTACAAGGTGAAACAAGTACTTACAATATCAGAAATATTGACTAAGCACATGAAATGATCGTTACCTAAGTGAATATGGAATAACAGGTGCTGCCATATGTTTTATTCCTCTTACGCGTCTGTCTTAAGTTGGAAGAATACATTTGAATTTCTTTTGCCTGAGTCAATGCCAAATTACAGCATCCAAATCCAGCATCTAGAGAATTACTTAGATTTTCTATTAATTACCAACTTAAAATAATTTTTAAAAATATAAAATCATACGGTTTGGGTTGGAAGGGACCTTGAAAATCACCCAGTTCCATCCCCCTGCCCTGGGCAGGGACACCTCCCACCAGACCAGGTTGCTCAAGGCCCTGTACAACTTGGCCTTGAACACTATAAGAATATAGCAATGGGTAGTTACAAAGTGTTTGTTTTTTTTTAAAATGTACATATCTTCATCAATAAATCGTCTAGTACAGGTAGCAACAGTAAACGAAAGGCTGAAGGAAGTGGGGAAGAACATACTCAGATGACATAAATGGGTCCAACAGAACTGGTTTCTAGGGGGTTGCCCCCACTAGCACTGACATTGTGAAGCGTCATCTAAGGACTGCTCCCCTCTCTGGTTCCTGACTATTCCACGCCACAAAAACCAGCCAACTGACCAAAATCAGTGCCCACAGCCCCAGCTGAAGGTCAAACCTTTCTTGGGACCTTCTTCAAGGGAGCCAAGCTGCGCTGGTACAGCTGTCCTGACGTTCCTCTGTCCTGACAATGGAGCATCCCTGGATTCTTTCTCTCTCCTTTCTGTGTCTCTGCCAAAACGCCGAGTGCTCTCAGTCACCACCAGAACCACAAGCACTGACCCTTTTTTTCAGCAATTTCTGTACATGTTGCTTTCTAGCAATTACTCGAGCAGAGCATCATCCAGCAACGCACTGGATGTGCAAACTACGGCAAATTAACACTCTCCTGCCAGCTGCAGAAGAGGCAGTAATCCCAGCACTGCTCCACCTGGAATACGGTGTTCTTTCTCCAAGGCAAAGATTCATCACAGGGACCGGGAGGGCTGGGAAGCAGAGGGAGAAAGGGAAAAGGGAAGCTGGAGGGTACATACCACCCAGTAGAAAACTGAAACCATTGTGCTGCAAGTGAAAAAAAAAAAAGAAAAAAGCACAGTTTTGTCCCAAAAGCTGGGTCTTCTCTAAATTTTTCATCATTAGAATATTAAAAAAAGACAACACTACCATGATTTGTGTTTGCCTTTGATTGTTCAGTTTATTTAAATCACTTTTCCCTTCACTTCTCAGATAATAGCTCATTAATAATTTCTTTTTATAAATCATGGTTAAATAAGAGCAGAAACAGACACAATAAATTTCTAGATAAGTAACTTGAAAAGATATAATCAATAAAATCCTGGGTGGCAATAATGTTACCATATTAAATTTACGGCGTCTGTTTAAACAATACTTTCCTTCCTCCACTATTTTACATGTTGCTTCAGGAGGTTTTTTTATAGACTATATTTTTTCTTTTATGGTGGGACTGTAAACAGGCAGTTAAACTAATATTTTGGTACGTTCAGCATGCGGGGCTCCATTTATGGAGTCTTCCCATAAAAGCTCATCGCAGCTTCAAACGCCCTCTTACAGCTCCAAAACTGGAACTGCAGAAATTTCCTTTCTCCTATACCCAGGCTCAACGTCACATGAAGCCAGGTCACTGCGCTTCAAGCAGGATGTGTTAACAGGAGACAGGGAAAAACAGGAGAACGGTCTAAATAAAAACCTCAAGCAAAATCCCTTTGAGCAAAAATCTCTAGTTTTATGCCCAGGGTGTAGGTTTAAATGAAACCCAGAGTACAGGGAAGGCTCCTTCTCCAAAAACCATAAGGTTAGATAGAAAATAATGGTTTTTTAAAATTAGAAATTCTTCTTCATCTTCAAATATACCGGACAACCTGCGCTTTGTTCCAGATACAAAGGAAAAAAAAACACTCAAAAAGAGAAATCTAAACACACATCAAGGTTTCCAGGTGTGACCTCTTTGTTGGACCAGGAACCATCGCTCTCAGGTGTGTCCCACGTCACCTGTGGGAACACCCCAATTTAGGGGGACTGAAGCAGCAGCGGAGCCAACATCTGAACCCAAAGCAGAAATGGGAACCTTCCTGCAGCGTAAGGTAGAACCGTTTCCCATTTGTCCCTTTCCATCACTAATTGAGGCATAAAATGAGTTCAATGTCATACAGGACACGAGGCCCATGCCCTGACAAATCTGGACTCCTCCAGCAAGATGTAAAAGCGGGCCGGTCACAATATTTGTATTTTATGTAGACATTCATCTACAAACTACGCGTGGTACAGGGGGAAGATGAGGGTTGTGAACTCTGGGAAGCGTTGTGGCAGGGAGGCAGAGCTGGCCCTGTCACCAGCCCTGGAAGAACAGACACAGCCTTAGGGAAAGACTGTGGCAAAACAAAAAAAAAACCAGGCAACTCTCTAACTGAACCATTTAACACAGAATTTATTCATTTCCAACTCCGGAAGTTTCTTTAGGGCTATGTAAACAAACTGTTCTGTCTGCATCCACTTCCTATTCATTTCCCTATAAAAACAGATAAACTCTAAGGTATGCAGAAGATACAGCTATAGGCATAAATAATTCTTTACATCGATTGCATTTAAAAATGATTGGTTTTGTGGGGATGGTCTGTGTAGGGCTTTTTGGGGTGGTATTTTGTTCAGGGGTCCAGCCTTCCCCCTGTGTGTGTGTAGCACTGAGCACAGAGAAGCCCTTCTGCGTCACTGCAAGGAACAGCAATAATTTAACAGGGGTGGAAATGGCTTCGAGCAAGTGCTTTTCTTTTTGGAAGAAATAAAAAAAATACGAAGAACTGAAAAAAAGGATGATTTCTCCTGAAAGAGAACGGATAGAGGCTTCTAACCCAGGGAAGCAATACTGTTTTTTTTTTTTTTAAAAGACACCAGCATCCAGAGCTTTGTTCCATCCCCACTCCACGTCCAGGCTGGCTCCCCGAGCTGTGCCACCCCTGGGAACTTCTGCCACTGTCACAGGGTTTGAGCAAGGGCAATGATTTGCTACCCAGGCTTAAACTGCCTCCTAAAAACCAAGAGCCAGGTGTTTACGTTCCAAGTATCCAGGCTTGTGGCAATTGGGAAAAAAATAAAAGGAAATGGAGGATATTAACTCTCTCTGTTTCTTATTTTTATTGTCTTTATTGATTAAGGGAATTAGTGTCAGGAAGGGAACTCGTCTCTAAGAGCCCTCTGGATTTCTCTGCGTGCAGGTGTCACGCTCTGTGTTCTGCCCCAGGTGCACAAGTTCCACAGCATTTAAAAGATTAAAAAGCAAAAAACAAAGACAAAGGATCTTTCATAAATTTAATAAGGCTCTGAAGAAGCAATTCTAAAATTTTATAGGGAAAGAGACTTCTCTGCAGATGTTTTCAACAGCACCCTTTGTGTTGCCTTTAATCAACTATGGATTAAGATTACTAACGAACAATATTTCATAAAATGTGAACAAAACTAGACTGCTTGCTTGAGTCACCCTTTGGAAGAAGATTCCTCCTCATAAGAGACACATACCAAAAAACTGCATCTATTTGCCAGTTCTGAACATAAAAAAAGGCTATTTTGAAATGTTTAAAGCACAAAAGTAAGCTTTGACAGATTTCCTTGCACGATTAGTTTGAGAGAGACAGGGAATCAAGAGAAGATGTCACGAGAAAGGAAGGAGAAAAAAAAATATATAACTAATGAGCTATTGATAATTTTGTAATTTGTTGTGGCTGTTGCAAATCTGAAGCAAAAATCAATTTTCTTATTGACAATCTTCTCTCTCCAAAATGTGTATATTCTGCTTTATTGCCAGCGGTTTGTCTTTGTGGGTTCTTGCATTGATTTGTCTTTTTTTTTTTGGTAGGGTAAAAAACCATTAATTTGGGGGAAAACAGCACGAAATATTGCATAAAGCAGATAATGCAAAACCAGGCCACATTTTGGGGGCAAGGCTGGATTTTGTGATATTTTTAAGTAGAAAAATCTAAGAGTATCTGAAGATCAAAGAGGATCACTTACACGGTGGCTGGACAGCCTTAATGAATTTGATAATAAGGGGCTTGGGAATTTGCATGGCCACATTTCCATCCTAACTGTTACACTGACATTGTGAGCGTGTGAAGGACCTGGTGAAATGGTGGATGACAGACGTGACAAACCAGAGAGCCCCCGGGTTTCCTTCGAGCTCGCTTTCTGCCAGGTAACTCTAACTTTGGGCTAACGCCTCGAAGTACAGAATTTTCATATATTTATCCCAGCGATTAAAGCCACTCAGTTGGTTTTTCATACGATTCCAGACTAAAAATATAGTTTTGTGCCTAAAGGCTGCTTAGCGGTTTGGAATTAAGACGGAAGTTCAGTTCCCTGGGTGTATTTTAGCCTGTCTAGTTAATCTTGGGCAAATTACTACAGGATTCGGTTACACAGGGGGTCGCCTTCATCAGGCAAGCCAGTTTAAGAAGTTCCCATTCTCTCTGCTTTTCTCCCCAGTCTCTCCTGTCAGGCTCTGTGGTGCCTCCACATGGTCCTGCATCCCATATAACCACAGACCTCTCCTACAGACTCAACTCATGCCCAGAAGTGCTGGAAAAGCACAGGAATTTTGTTTTCATTATTTCCTATAGCAGCAGAAAGGAAAGTTTTTCCTTTCTGAAACACTTCTCTTTCCTTAAAGGGAGTTACAAAAAGCCAAAATGCAGATAACTAAATCCCATAGTGGATTTGGCCCTGGAGTATCACAAAACATAAACACATCCGTATTCCATTTACCATCTTTTGTTTGTTCTTAAATGCATCTAAGAGGTTACATCCCCTATTAACCATAGTAAGAAGAAAACACACTAAAAACTGAGTCCTAATCTCTTAAATAACATACTAAAAGAAAGCAGGAAGAATAAACACAGGATAGTGAAATGTCTAGTAAAGAATTCACACCCTAAAGCATCTGTTCCTACATGTTTTGCTTGAGGTAGAAAGTAATACTCAAAATTACAGAGTATCATACCCACACACACCACCTCTCCCCCATTCAGGGGAAAGTATTAATGAATTTTAGATTTACTTCTTTTTCTCATGGCAAGTCTAATACTATTTGACCTGGTTACTTGTGGAAGTAGTAGACTGAATAAATCTCATTTCTGTCATGTCAGCAAGGCCCGGCAGGGCATGAGTAGTTTTGAATATTGTAGATTTGAGGAGCAGGTGCAGCCATACACCCAGCGCCACGGGAAGTCATCGCCTCGTAAGCAAGGCAGTATTTCTGCTTATGTCAAAAGGACGGGAAATGAAACCAGATGAACAGAGGACCCGAAGTATGAATAAGGGATCCCAGACATAATACCAGAGTAATAAAAAAAAAAAAGTAGGTAAGCATTTCTTCTTAAAATATGCTGAACATTGACATGCAAATATTGGTCCACCATCACATTAATAGCTGTTGTGACCACAGATTATCCGTAACTAATACATAACACTGTCTACTTACCAAGCACTAACTGAACACCTAAGAGTATCTGACCCTATGAATAATGGAAAAAATCTGAAAAAATCCAAGAGGAAACCAGACAGACCTGACAGACAGAAAACAATTTCTATATTGATTTCCAGGGGAATTCTGTCAGTTGAATTTGGGAGCTCAGTTTTTACTACAGACGCATATAAATAATAAACATCAGCTGCTTGATCTTTCTTTGCAACCATCCAACCTCTCTAAAAAGCCACAAACAAACAAAAAAAAACAATAACAGAACCAAAAAAAAAAGACATTTGGTAACAAAATGACACTTGAACTTGTTGGCTGGTAAGACATCAGCAACCCCCCCTCATTTGTCAGCCTCACAGGTCTGCAAGAAACCCCAGTCGGCAACCCAGGCCCATGTGCCCCAGCTCCCAGGAAGATGATTTAACCACACGTGGTTAGTAAAGATCAATATTACTTTACAAAGAAAGGGACCTACAGGTCCCCTCTAGCCAAGTGGCATTAAGGAATGTGCATTTTCGCAGAGGAGCAAGAAGAGAGCTGTGCTCAGGAGAGCACTGGAGCTCCTGCTGCCTGGCCAGACCTGCCAGCCCCACTGCGCTGGGCACAACCATCCCGGGGCTGCGAT
>JAOXNO010000016.1:1973870-1988871 GCA_028565335.1 Limnodromus scolopaceus
TCAAGGCCAGGCTGGATGGGGCTTTGAGCAACCTGGTCTGGTGGGAGGTGTCCCTGCCCATGGCAGGGGGTTGGAATTCGATGATCTTTAAAGTCCCTTCCAACTCTAACCATTCTATGATTCCATGAATTAATTCCTATGCTTCCCCATCAGGGTTCAAGTGCCAAAAGAAAGTCAAAACAGTTGAACATCTAAACTCCTCCTTCCTTCTATACTAAAAATGCTATCAGGAAGGCTTCATAAATAAAAGATTCTCCAAATTCCCAGTTTCTATGTATAAAGCATGTTATAAATACTCATTTTCAAGGAAGCTACCTCCCACAAGGAAACATTACTTCCTCTTTTTAAAATGAAGAGCTTCCTCCTTTCCATTAAAAACAAACAACAAAGTGAAGCAAAGAAAAATGACAAAGCTTACAGCATAGTAATGCATTACCTGGAGCACAACCGCACATATTGGGCTCCTACAAAACATTTACCAAGTTGGCTATTAATTGCAAGAAATCGCAAGGGAAGTTGGGACTGTATTTCTTTCCCTGGGAAACCTATACTCAGGCACAGCAAGCAGAGAATTGGCTGACACAGCAGCAGCAGTTCAATGTAACACGTTACCCATGTGGGCTCCTTAATCTCAAAACCAAAGCTGAAATTGCTTCATCCAGTTTCTGCTGCATTTTCTTTTCATTCCATGAAATATAAAACCCATTCCATTTCTTCTCCTGACCTTCCCTTTTTTTTATTATTTTTTTAAGATACTTGCTTTTGTTTGTTGAGATTTTTTCAACCCTTCCTTGGCCTATACCACCGTGAAATGCTTGATATTTAAAAAGCACAGTGAATTCTGAAATTAAACTTAACAGCAGTCTGCCTCTACGTGAAAGAAAAAAGGCTGGTTATTTATCTATTAGATTGCTATATTCAGATATTATATGGTTATGTCTAGTGTATTCTTTTTTCCTTCCTCCTTCGTAGCTATGATTGGTTTCATTAGTGCAGGAAAATATCAATGCATAGAGAAAAATATCCCCCTATACATTTCCCAATTGCATTCCAGTCGGGCCGTCTCTCACTGTCAGCTGCAGAGAGCTCTTTCTGCTCGAGTGTCTCAACACGGCTCCCAGCTCCTCTGTGCAGCAAAGAGCATTTCACCGGGGCTGGTTTGGGAATGAATTTCAAACAGTTTGTTCACAAAATCCCCCTGGGAGCTGAGGACTGCAATAACCCCAGCAGCTGGTGCCCCAAGAAAAAGGTACGCTTTTCTGACCTTCCTTGCTTGCTTTTTTTTTTTTTCAAAGAAAGAGAAAAAAAAAAAACCAACACAAAACCCAAAAAGCAAAACAATGACATAAAATCATGAACAGAAACCACTTTGCTGTATACATCAGTGCTTTTAGGGAAAAGGAGCCGCACGACAGAGCTGTCAGTGCTCCTAATTAATATACCACTGAAATGCACTCCAATACCGCACTGAGAAGGACAATACAAGCTCTATAGAAACACTCAACTCTCTTACAGCTCTTTACTCTGGGTGCAGATTAAAGGAAAATACCGCTCTGCCAGGATGATTGATTACAATTTCATTTGGTAATGAAAATTCTTCTAATAATCATGTTTTGCCAAGAAGTGCAAACCTTTTGAAAGCCTGGTTTCTGGACAGAATACAGAGAAAGTAGAAGAGAGAAGGTGAACATCTGTTTCATTTATAACTCTGCTGCCTGTAATAGCATTACAAACATTCATAATTTAAGTAAGTTTCCTTCATAAAATGCTAACAATTTTTATCTAACATGCTGTTTATTTGCTAAGAGGACATCAGTGCCCTAGTGTGGTACCTCCCCTCACCACCAGATGCTAATACCAAAGTTGTAGATGAAATTACCAGAGTTAGAGAACAAACAAATCTACTTGTATTTCACATGAGATTGATCCAACTGACTCCGTTACGTTGCTTAAGCCACTATTCACATTCCTCAGATAAAGTCTAAGATAAATGAAAGTTTTAATGCTGAAGGGAGACCTTATGAATGCTTCCAAGGATCTAAAGGGTGGGTTGAAGGAGGATGGAGCCGGACTCTTTTCAGGGATTCCCAGTGAGAGGACAAGGGGCAACGGGCACAAGCTGGAACATGGGAAGTTCCACTCAAATCTGAGGAAGAACTTCTTTCAGGTGAGGGTGCCAGAGCCCTGGAAGAGGCTGCCCAGGGAGGGTGAGGAGTCCCCTTCTCTGGAGATCTTCAAGACCAGCCTGGATGCCGTCCTGAGTGATGTGCTCTGGGCAGCCCTGCTTTGGCAGAGGAGTTGGACTGGATGATCTCTAGAAGGTCCCTTCCAACTCTGACAATTCCATGATGCCGTGATTAGATTACTAGGACTCCCATATTAAAGAAAAGGTAGCTCCTGGGCTACCTACCAGTATCTCCGCAGGTTCCAAACTGCCAGGATAACGTTAGCATCACACTTCACGCTTTGAAAATAACACAATTTATACTGCACTGTGCAACACTGCAAATATTTACGTAAAATGCAAAAGAATGCAGAATTGCAGCCTTTATATGAAAGGAATGCTACATATGTGGAGCCAGCTTTGAGTCTGATGATGCTCCAGAGCCGGGCTGGTTTTCTACTGGAGAACCCAGTGCTGTGTGTGGGACTAATTCAGGGACCCTTCTCTGTGCAGAGCTCTGTACCCTTAGATGGTACCTGACCAACAGTGATGAATCCTTACATTTTTGCTGCTTGATCACAATCTCAAACTTGTTGAGCAGTGATTCATCACCTGTTCCGTCCCCAGGCAAGAGTCTGAATGTTCTGCTTATTAATAGCTACACTGAAATGAACTCAAGTTTAAAAAAAATAACAACCACAGAGCAAAAAAATCCCAATTTACAACCCTTCAAGAAATCAGACTGAAGAGACTCAGCCTCATTACCTGTGCTCTCTACAGCTTCCCTAGTAAAAAGCCATGCCAATTCCTGAAAAGGACGGTAAGACTGATCCACAAAACTTTTCACCCCTTCTTCTGCCACCTGAGGCATCAGCAGCCACAGAAAAAATTCCGAGGCACTTGATTCCTCATCAATAAGACATCTTATTCTGCAATAACCTTCAAAGCATCAGGGAGCATTTCTGAGGGGTGGTGGTGATGCACCAGCTATAGGAGGAGGACAGTCCGTGGAGATTTAATGCTGTGCAGCCACTGAAAACGTGGGAAGGCAATTACAGCTCCTGCATATTACACTGAGAACATCAATAGATCAAGGCAGTGATCCAGCAAAGCACTTAAGCACATGCTTAACTTTAAGAGATCACTCCTCTCAGGCCTGATTCCACACCATTTTAGAGGAACAGCAAAAAAGCCACCAAAGAAAAGTTCTTTGCACTGCTTCTATAGGCGACGAGCTGCGTTACCTGATTTACAGCAAAGACAGACTGTCAGAACATTCTCAAATTGTTTACAGTTCAGGCTGCAAATTCCTCACCCTGAAGAAGAATCAATAGAAAACTACTGACCACGGCAGCAGATCAAATGACTACAGTAACTGTAGGAAAAAAAATATTTCTATTTGGCACAGGGTATTGCTAGAGCAGTTAAACAACTCTTACACCAGAGAACGTGTGATATTAAAAATAATGCTCTGGTTTTGCATCTGTACATCATTTGTTGAAGGCATCAAAGTGCTCCAAATAAGTTAAGCTTCATAATTCATTTAGCAAATTCTGGTGTGAGTACACCACCGTCTCCCTGGCTCTGTCAAAATGCATGATTGATGGTTTCTGAGAATTTAAGCATTTTGAAAAGTAATTTCTTGCAGCCAACAATTTATTTATGGGATCTACACTTAAAGAGGACACAGACAAAGCATAAGTAGCACAAACTTAAGGAATGGGATCTTCTTAAAGGAAAAGCATGGGAGGGAAAAGGTTTTGATCTCATATTGAATTTCAGTGGGATCTAAATACCAATTTAGGCATCCTCAAAAATTCCAGCCTAGTTTTGCTAATTCTATCCTTTATGAATATATTATCCATACAAAGATTCTACTTCTAAGCATTTTCTGTAATTTAAAATGGCTCAACATGATTTATTACATCTATCTCTGATTACCAATTGCTCATAATTATTTGTTGCCATCGTTACTTTGAGCAGTGGCAACGTGCAATTTGTTGCCTTAGTTGTGATCTTGCAGCCAAATCAGGGAACAGAAGAACATGGAGCGAGTCTGGAATTAATCACATAAGGTGAAAAAAACCTTTTGTTACCTGAACACCTTGGTGGGGCTTCACTTCATAGTAACACCTCCGGTATTAATATACTGAGCAAAATTTTGGTCACCCGAAACTTGGAATTTGGCTCAGGATTAGGTCTTACAAGACGGGTATATTCAGCCTCTGTCTCACGCTGCCTTGGTGAGCTCCCACATGGCACAGACTTGGGCTCATCCTATTCCTCACAAAGTCTCTAAGAACACCACTTCCCACCCCTCATCCTTTCCCCATTCCATTTACTTCGATAAAAGATGCTTCCAGGAGGTGATTATTTCTCCTGAAGGCACAGCAGATCACTAATCTTGGTTAGGCAACTAAGCACTTTTAAATTAAAATTAAGTATAAATAATAAGGTTAGGATTCAGAAAAGTGCTCTTACGGTCAATGGAGGTGGCCAGTATTCTTCTGGCAGAAGAGTTTTCTTCTACAGAACATCAATAAAAGCAAAGACAGTCTATACAAACACACTGTTTTCACTGAAAGCGTGTGAGAAATTAGTAACTGCAGCAGAAAAATAGCATTTTAAATCATTTGATGCATCAGAACATTGAAGTCAAAAGGCACCCATTTCATCTTACCATAACAAAACTGCTTGATAAGGTCAAAAATTCGAAATGAGGGATAAACATTTTGAGAATTATCTCTGAAAGATGACACAATTTTGGAGATGCTCTAATTAATGCACAAGGAATTATTTTTCGAGTGTGACATGCTGCAATCACCTCTACCATCTCAAAATCATGAGACAAGGTCTAAGGGTAGACACTATAAAATAAAGGCCTAATTAAGTTTATTTCAAAGAGCAGAGGTGGTAACTCTGGAGCGCATACACTAGGTTAAAATAAACAACTTTGCAATGTCACTAAAAAATTCTTGCCAGAACAGTGCCAGCAGCCAAGACTCCTTCCTCCTGCCATCCCTCCCCAATTCCAACTCTTTAATTAATAGAAGAGCTGTGATGTTCAGTTGAGGAGCAGAAAGCTCTCCTCTCTGGAAGGTAACCAGTTAGTTACAGATATGGGTAGTACAAGACCAGTGGGCTATAACGTTTTGCTGGCACCAGCCAATTCATAATTGCTACTGGGCTCTTAATCAACGTTCTACTGCCACCGGCATAAGATAACTTCATCCATGTCCTTGTCAAACTGCAGAACATTCAGGATATAAAATATAGACATACATATAGACTTTATTTTCTCCTTGGAGAATTTATGTACCATTACATTCCATTATATTTTTTTCAGCTGAACATTGAAATGATGTTGAATCAGTGAACACTAAACCAAGCCCCTTTTTATTCAGCAAGGTTAGGATCTTTGACCCCCAAATATCTCTAACTACAAGATAAATCCTTTTACAATACTGATAAATTATTACTTTTCTGCCTTGTCTTTTAATTAAATGTTTGGAGTCAACAACTATCTAATCATAGCTCCCATACCAGCTATTTCTAAATTCTGCATATGACATTTCCTCTCTCAAAACGTGAGAAGCCAAACATCCTGAAAATGGAACACGCTCCTTATTATGCACATTTGTGCTTGAAGAAATGGCTTGGGTTTTGGGGTTGGTTTTTTTTATTATTTCATTTCTGTCCAGAAGGGGATGAGATCAATGGAACGCATCAATTCATGACAATGCTGTAATGCATTTTTGAAACGTTGCTGATATTCTGAAACAAACATTTTTCAATTTGTAAATTTTCTGAAAAAAACTTTCCTTCAGCTATCCATTAATCAAAGTAAATTGTAGCTGGAGTTTGCTGTGCTGCCATTTTTAAGTGTCACACATCCTCAGGTTTTCTTAGGCAAAGAAACTATACCTGGAATGACAGCAGATACTGGAGCATCAGAGAGAATCTAGAGCTCATGGGCTCCTCTGGCAAAGCTCCAGCTCCATGTCCCACAGGGACTGTTGGTCATATCAGGTGCAGGAGCCTCCGCCACACACAGCAGTAAAATTCTGCTCGTTGATAGCAACTTTGTGCCATCAATTCCAATTTGTGCTGCAGCTCGATCCACAGCTTTATCGGGATTCTACAGGGGGGAACCTATAGATGTGACCAGGTGATGTGCAGGTGACCAGGTACTTCTTGTCCTCATGCAAGGCCACAGACCTTGGCCATTGCTGAATTTAAAGCTATGCTTCTCCTCATGAAGAACCAGGACCTCACACACTTCTCACCACCTTCTAGCCCTGAAAGCATCCCACAAAGAGCTTACAGAACACGCTCTACAATGATTTCCGAGGTGAGGGATACCAGCCTGCACTACGGGGCTGATGCACAGAGACTGAAAGGTGTTAAAACCTCAACATGCCAACGTGAAACACAGGCCACAGAGTAAAGGTAAGGTAAAACAAACAGGAATAGCCACTGTTAAAAATTAAGTTTTACGCAATTATAAAGCCAACATTTTCAGTGGGGAGAGGAAAGAGAGGTTTGTTATTACCAGAGGAGAGGATTAATTTCTTTACACTAACTTGGGTCTGTTGCACAAACTGGAAAATAATTCTTCTAGTTTCATAATAGACCAACTATAATTTGTTAATTAAAATCCTAAAAAAGCCCTACAACATTGTGCATATTGTATAAGCAGTGCCCAATAGCTAAACGTGTCGTTGTCCTCTTTCTGCTTTACTGCACAGGTAGAGGGTGAGTTCATTTTCACAGGACAATTTTGTCTTCCACCACTCTTCAGGGGCTTTTTTTTTGTGGGGCATTTGGAGTCTCCTACTGAGAAACTACCAATGGCTCAGCAAATACTGTCTGATGAGGGATTGATTTGTTTGGATTGTGACCACCCACACTCAGATTTTAGCTACAGATGTATATATTTGTAAATCACTAACTTTATACAAAGCACAACAGCAACGGCTTAGTCACAAAATAAAGAGCTGACCTGTCTGGTGAGAAAGGTCAACTAAGACACAGCAGCAAACTGGGATGTCCTCTCAGCTACTGAAAAAGCTTTACTGCAATTGTTCTTTGCACATTATTAAAGATGATACGGGTGTTAATTCCATTTACCTGTGACTAATAACACTAAGAAATGAAATCCCTTGAAAACAATTATGTCTCTTCAAAGAAAAAAGAAGTAGTTTAGACAGTAAAACAAAGGACATAACAGCACCCTTCACCTCCTCAATGAGTAAGAGTGTCATCTAAGTGCAGAACAACCTATTAATCTTAACTCTTAGAATAAGAAGAAAAAAAAACAACCATAGTTTGCTTGGTTAATCAAAATCTAGAGCTACAGAGAAAATGCTTCTCATCTGTTCTACTGCAGTTTCTTCAAAAATTCAGTAGGTAGGTTGTAATTGTAGATCGTGCATCTATTCATCATAATCTACCTATCTTGGTGTCTTTCACTGAAGGCTACTCACAGTACCTTAAACACTCTTAAACATTACTGAAGGCAGCCAAATGCTTTTGATGCAGAATATCCTCAAGCCTCCCAGAATGATCCAGTAGTAAGATCAGAAAGAAGAAGGAACAACTTCCTATGGGATGGGAAGAAAATGGCTTTTAAACCAACTTGCCACAGATTTTCAAAAACTGTTCTGTTCAGTAGGGCACTGATTCAGAGATGAAAATTTTTGTTTTCCAACAGTGCATAACTACCTGAGTCACATTCATTCTCCAGAAATGTTATCAACTTGTACAGAGGGTGCTTAATACTTATACCAAGTATAAAAATGGGAATTATACTCCTCTGAAAACCATACTCCTACCTCTATCCATGAAGAAATCTATGTACCAGTAACACATGACAGAAGGTAACTCATCCTTTATGAGTGTCTGGACCTAAGCAATACCTTTCAGCATCCTTTAACTAGAGGAATTCCAAAACATGGACATTATTGGACTGTTTTAAGTTTAGCATCATCAAGTTAATGCTCTGCTTTTTCCTCAAAACCAGCTCCTGACTTTTCTAGGGAGTTTCAAAGTGTCCATCATAAATCAGCTGTTTGTCAGAGTTATAAGAGATAGAAGAATGGAGAGAGGAGGGAGCTCTGCCCCCACTCAGGTGCCCGAGGGAAGCACGGGCAGAGGAGACAATTTATATGGAAAGCAGACAGCATCAGACAGACAGACGTGTGCCTCCAGTCCTCTCCTACAGACGCTTCCTGTTGCAGATGGGGCTCCTCTAATTCTCAGTTGGGATTAGATATTCATGGCAGTGAGTAAGAAATGCAGCGCAAAGAGCCAAGTAACTGAAAAGCAGAATGTTATAATCAGTTACGATAAAAGGATCTTCTTTTCTGGGAAAGACCTGAGAAAGGGCAAAAGTAGATTAAAGAAAAAAAAAATAATAAAAGAAACATTCTCCAGTTCCCTTTTCACCTAAGGAAAGGTTTCAAATCAAATGTAGCTATTTGCTCAAATAAAATTAAATACAAGCTTTAATAAAGTTGGACAGAAAGCTTATATCCCACTACCAACCTCCTGCACCACACACTGTGTACCCTTCACAACACCTGGAGTTGTAAGGAAATATTTATAATCCCTTTCTGTGTGGAAAACAGTGTTACCAAGACATAAATTGCCTTGTCTGAAGTTCAAAAAAGCAAACAGTGAGAGGGAGTGGGGAACACGATCTCTATTTCTCTCAGCTGAGCTGATGGGAAAACTGCTTGGGTTTATTTTTAACTCTGAAAATTTGCCATGTACCCAAGTTTCAACAATTAAACCATTGGTTTACTAAGGCTTTCTTCCCAAAACCAAACACAGGTTCCATTACGCCATCTTTTTCTGAACACCTAATCCTTCTTTCCAAAAGGATTGCAGGGAAGGTTATGGATGGGCACTGTAACTGAGCCCTTCTCAGGTACCAAAGCCATAAGGCTGCTTTTCCCTATTTTTCCCCTAGCCTTGCCTCAACAATTTCACTTGGCTTTCACCCCCGCTGGTGGAAAGCAGAACATCAGAACCAGAGGGTAAATCAAGATATGACAAAGACCTTCTAAAAAGACATGAGCACATTTCAATTAAAACTTGGATTTTGCTGTACTAATTGTTCCCATTATGCTAATATCATAATTGCTGCCATTTTCTTACATAATCTCACTGCTCCTAAGAAAAAAAGGAGAGCAACTGGTAGAAAGCTTGAGCCTGCCATGAGAAGTCTTCAAGGCAGAGAACAGGAGGTTCAGTTAATTTGCGAGCAGATTTTGCTAGAGTACGATGGAATAACGCAACTCATTAATTCTTCATTAAGTTGAGGAAGCCAGGCTTTTAAATCATAATTAGACAATGATTTCCTCTCCACCCCCCCAAAAAAAGCTCTGTCAAGAATGTGCCCTTTGAATACACATCACAATGAATTTTTTTTGCAATAGAATTTCTAATGGGTTAATAATTTGGTAGTTTGCTTCATAGGAGAGTGCTTATTATTATTATTAATAGAATTGCTAACAATACAAGGTTTGGGGAAAAAAGTCTAGTTAATGATCCTTACTTTTTTAGAACTGATGTACAGCAGAAGGTCCACTGCTCACTCCTGAGAGCACGCCTCTGCTTTTGTCCCTTTTCCACTCCTCTGCCTCTTATCCTCCCCTCTCTCAGCACACTCTATAATTGGACAGTTAGATGATTTGCACCTATAATGAGCTATTCAGGATCTTGAAATATCATTGCCTAATACTAAAGAAAATAATTCTCTTCATTTCGTGGAATGCCAGAGAAGCCAGGGCAGAGGGGAGGAATGTGTGTTACACAAATATCAGAAGCCCCTGTCAGTAATGCTTCTGAGCTGTTGCTTCTACACGATGTTCTCATGCTGCTTAATGCTATAGTGTTGTACCAGGGTGTAGTTGTGCTGAATATCAAAATTCTTGTTCAGTACAGTCACACTTGAGAGACGTTTCCCAGTGGTGTTTCTGGTCAGGTAACCATCTCAGCCAGCAGTGGTTGCTGGTTTATTCGAAGAGATGCCTTTCCCATTAGAGACACGTGTATGTCTTACCTATTTCTTCTGTAGCAGGCAGCTTTTGGTTGATTTTCAGCCTCACAGGAGGGATAAAGGAAAAAACCAATCTAAACCAAAGAAAACCAACCAACCAAACAAAACCAAATAATTGGAAAGATTAAGTGGGACCTGGATTCATGATGGTCCTCGGGCAGGTTGTCTGTCAACAGTAGTTGATAATCCAATGAATGCAGGATATTATTCACACAGATGTCTCAAAGCAGATTCATTTAGGTCAAGAGGAAGTTCCCAATAACTTCACAGGATCTCTCCCACCCCCAGAATTTAGCTCAAACACGGCAAGTCTACATAGTTAAAATGAGGAATATAAACATTGCCTTGAGTAAATTGGGGCACATCTAAATAGACGGAAAATGTTCCTCCTGGCATCATCTTTCTGGCTCTGGTGTTAATAAAACATAACTTCAAATGACTTGTAAACTGCGTAAATAATGAGTGACCTGCTATTAAGGAAGGCTAAATGAATTAGCTTTACTGCAGTTCCCACTGCAAGACCATTGATAGAGAGTGTCTGATTGTGGTCTATTCTAAGGTTGATTTACATCATTCTGGCAGCGTAAAGGGGAATTAAGCGAACATAAATGTGATCTATATCCACTTTAAGAATTCCTTCCTGCCGCTGTGTGGAATAAAGGGAGCTTACTGTAAATAAGGCTGAGGAAAATGACATTCGGTTTGCTATTTTGGCAAGAGAGTAAAGTTAAGTAATCCTCAGGGTAAAGAGGGCTGAAGCAAAGTAATTTTAGCACACGAGCTGGGAAAGGAGAAAGAATCTTCACAACGTATTTGGACAATAAACCCAACTCTATCCCTTTAGTCAGAGAGACTGAAAAGATGCCTCTTCTGCTTAGTGAAAGGAAAGCTGAGAAGTGTAAGTAAGATCACCATCAGAAAGGGCTCCGCCAGCATCAAAATTAACTTCAGGAGCAGAAAGTAACATCAGTGTATTGACAAGAAGCAAAGTGCAGCATATCAAAAGTTAAACGTTCTGAAAAAGATTAAATGAAATCAAATTTTAAAGCCGGGTTTTACATGATCCTCTCCCTCAACCCCGTACATACAGTGTACATTTAGTTATTAATGAGTCCAGCTCAAGACAAACCACCTCAGGTGAACTTGTTCCTCAAGGATATGGACTTCAGAGGGGTTTTATATGCTTCAAAGCCCCAGGGAATTCTCACTGGAGCATAAAACAATTTAAATTCCTCCTTCCATCTCCTGTCGCTAATGACCTCAGCAATTCCCAGAAGCAATCTGAGGAAATATCAATTGTAAATAGATTTAAAGGGGCAAGTTTGGAGAAGGAAATAGCAATGACTTCTTGGTGGCCTTTCCCTTTGCATTGGGATGAATATTCTGCCAGTTTAGAGGAGATAATAATCTACCAGGAGAGACTGCAACAAATCCAAATGCCACAGTTCCTTTTGAATACGCAGTGAACTGCTAAGGGAAAACAATGTACTTCCTACTGATGAAGACAAGCTGATCTGTTCATCCAGGGATACTTGAGAGAATGAGGAAACTATCAAGTAATTGAGACCAAACCCAGTGTGTGGTGTCCGTGGAAGGGGGTGAGGATTCAAGAGGTCTGGCCTCCATTGTAGAATTGTTCTGTGAGCTGGGACAAGTCATTTCACCTCTGTAACTATTTTCCATACCTGCTGTATAAAGAAAATACTTATTTTGCAACCTTTCTTCCAATGGCAAGCTCTTTGAGGCAGAAACCAGCTGTGCACACATACACTACCCATCCTTATGGGTTTGCATTTGATATACTGGGGGGGTTGGTAGTGCCAGCTCTTCCTGAAGTGTCAGCTCAAATTTGAGCAGCAAGTTCCCCTTGTACAGCAAGTGCCATTGCAATTAATGTCACAACATCCTGGGCAGTGACTCTATCTCCATGTGACAAGGCTTTTGAGATTATTACATATTGGCTGAAAGCAACAGTGTCTAATGCCCAAGTCTTTCTCTTTGGCCATCTGATTTTATTTTTCCTGAAATATTTACAGAAGAGCTTGGTATTTCTATATAAAACCCGTGTGTCTGCATGAGCCTGCACCATGTCAGTGGACAAACACTCTACATGTATTGCAATCTTTTTCCTCCAGTACGGAGAAGTTAATCCCTTTTCTCACAGCTGCATCCTTCATTGCCAACTGGCCAAGTTTCCCAGCTCCTGCCTGACATCTGAGACACGGTGCCTCATTCCTTGTTAGAAGCCATCCTAGTATTTCCCTTCAAACTCTCTTCTAACATTCCTTTTTTGTTGCAGTGAAAACAAAACATTCTGACACATGTACCGAGACCACTGTCTGTCACAGTGACCAATGCTGTTCCCTGGTTTCCTTCAACTCCATCTGTCTACACCCATCTGCTTCCTTCTGGTTTCCATTCACATTATTAATGCTTTGAAAAACAGACCATTCTGTTTTGTGCCTAGCACAGCAGGGGAGAAACAATACTTCAGACAACCACATGGTCACCGAAATACCTATGCAAATCCAGCCCCAAACCTCCTGGCACTTTCCAAGCAGCTCCATCCTATTTTACAGGGGTTATGCTGTTAGAGCTCCCTGTCTGCAGTGTCACACACAGCCTGTATCAGCCTCAGCAACACATTTATGAGTGTCTTGCCAGCAATAAACACCATAAAGGGAGAACAAGGATCCAAATACCCTACATTCTGCTAGAACTCAGCGCAAAGAGCTGCTGGTCCGTGCATCTTCCATGTGCAAGAGGCTTTTAAAACAACACACAGTTCCTTCAATAAATACTTCCTGACCCCATAGAGATAAATACATGGAAAAGATAGAAGCCATGGGTAGCAGATTCCTAACTGATAAAAATTATCAGAACATGGTATATTCAAAGATAGTTTTAAAATAGTGAAGACCTAGCACATCAAATGCACTTAGTGGCAGCTGTCACACATTCCTGATAATCACCAAGGTCCAAGTTGTGCCCATTTTCATGGAGGAATAGCTGGGCAACCGCAGAGCTCGCAGTGACTACACCAGCGTGTTTCATCAAGGCAACTTTTTTTTGATTCCCAGCTGCACTACAGATTCGGCTCCAAGCTGCAAAGAGAGCGGGTCACATATTTAGCAAATGACAGTAATTCCCTGAAGATGATAAAAAGCAGCTTGTCTATCACCAGCCTCCTTTTGTGTTTGACTTTGAGACACGTTATCTTTGCAGAAAATAAAGCGCAAGTAATGAAAGAGAGAAAACCAGAGCCTGTAAACAACTGAAAGCAAATCTCAGGCTGACAAACTTAACTAAAGTGTAAGAAGAAGTTGAGCGCCTGCCAGTTTTGGATTCTATCTTGGGGTTCAGTGCTCCTTCCAACGTAGGCACTCGCAATTCTCCACCATGAAGCGAAGGAGAGGCAGACACAGCACACACTGATAGAACCCGCAACTCACTACGCTTGTCCTAAAATGCTCTTAAGTTTCTTCTCTCCCCCCCACCTTTCTCCCTTCCCACGCAGATGTCCCAGCTGCAAGAATCCACAGTCACGTAAGCCTGACAACAGTCTATCTTATTGAGTAGCCTTTTGTTTAATGCCTTAAATTTTCCCTACGTGACACCACTCTTTTCAACACACGCTACTCCTACACAGCTGAACTCAAGTTCAGCTTGAGCTTAACGTACTTTGTGTTAAGGTGAAACTTCCCATTTTTTTATAACAGGAAATAAAGGAATTATTGCAGGGGATGCTCTTACACAGTAAATTCACCTGCCACACTAGGGTCATCCAACTAGATTATACACATGATGAAGTCCTCATCGGGTGCTCAGAAATTATTTTGTACACTAGAACAAGTAGAATGATGAAGCAGTGATTTTTAAAGTATGTTTCCACAATGTTAGGGAATCAATCCTTCAGAGCGAGGATTGCTAAATACAGAGCGGTAGTTAACAAGAAAAAAGGGGAGATTTTAATCAAGATACGGAGGTGTCTCTCATTTCCATCTTTTAAAAAGAAAAGCTGCTTGAATGAGGATGAACGGATGGATATTAGGCAGTAATGAATAGCCTTGAAATTAAAAGCACAAAAAAGCAGAAAAATCTTTTCTGTTGTATGGATTGTGAGTGACCACACGACAGTGAATAGTCTTGTGGTATATGAGAAGCAGTCAAATACAAGCCTACAAAAAGCGGGGAGTGCGTGGCTGATTTCCATCAGAGCATCCATCAGAGCACTTCATTTTTTAAGGCCACGCAATCCTGTTAGGACAGTGTGCCTTTCCCTTGGTACCTTTTCTCCCTTATTTTCAGCTCCTCATGTTGCATCTCACAATTAGGCTATGTGTAATGCAGCCACTTACTCTACAGAACAGGAAACACAAACAGAACTGAACACTGCTGGAAAGGCAAATATAAAATGCAAAAGCCAGGCTACAGCCCAGACATCACCAGCAAAACACAGGAATCACCAATATGAAGTCAAATTTCAGAAGCTGTTGCTGAAGGGACATTATTCCTTTCCAAAGGAGAGTGTGTCCAATGCTGCAAAATACACCTGCATTTCAGCTCTGCACAGCCCAACCTGCCTGTTGCTGTTATTCTCTTTGTGCATAAGGAATAAATAGCAAAAGAAAGAGGACTTTTGTTTCTGCAAGTGAAATTTGGATTAAATCCCCACAATAAGGGGAGACCTTATTGTTCTCTACAACTACCTGAAAGGAGGGTGTAGAGAGATGGGGGATGGTCTCTTTTCTCAAGTCACAGGCGACAGGACG
>JAOXNO010000016.1:1996129-2023295 GCA_028565335.1 Limnodromus scolopaceus
GTTGACATAGTGCTTAGAGACATGGTTTAGTGATGGTTTTTATCAGAGTTAGGTTGATGGTTGGACTAGATGATCTTTCAACCTAGATCATTTTCCAACCTAGACATTTGTATGATTCTATGATAATGTTAGCCCACCTTTTCTTCTCCCACAATACCTATTTATCTCTCCTTTCCCAGCAAACATTTTCAAGTTCTATTTGTATCTTTTAAAAATACATTTTCCCTTGATAGAATCCAGCGAGTTAGTTTGCCACGCACAGATTGATATACACACTTCATGAACAGACTTCCAAAAGTGGACCACAGGTTTCTGCAGTTTTCTTGTGGTACAATTAGTTCCAGCAGAGTTTTCTTCAACCCCTTGCATTTGACATGTTATGGTCTTAGTCACACTAAAGCATTTAGAACTGGGAACTTTTATCGATGTCTTTTAAGGAACGTAAAATCCAGTTTCTGAAAGCCAGGAAACACTAAGGGAGTGGGCCTGTGTTCCTTTTACGGGCAGTATTAAGTCAGTGTGAATAATCCCTTCTTTTTCTTTGTGACTGATCTGAAGGACAAGTAATTTGGTCAGTAAAACTTAATTAAACAAAATTTGAAATAATGGCATAGAGAATAAAATTAGGTATCTCAATTTTAATTATTTCCCTTTTTTCAACTAAATTTTACTTTTCAATGGCCCTTCAGGAAAGAAAACTGAAATCTTATTTCCCATCAAAGCATTTCCACTAATCTGATAGCCATTTGGTGAAGTGTAATCACATTTATAAAGATCTTTGATTACTCCAAAGAACATTTTTTGAAGTTACACATCTTACCCACTCAAAGTATTTCACAAAGCCTATAATGCCTGTTCCTATCATGATCTTTTCCCATTTCTGAATTTCTGCTGGGCCTGAATAAAATGTAGCAGCGGTTCAGCTGCAGAAAGTTCCCACCCTATTTATGCACGTCACAATATTCCTGAATGCAGAAAATACCCAGGAAAGGTGTTCCACTGAATATCGTTACTCCTGAAAAGACTCTCAGAGTTATTGTGATTCACCTTGTAGAACTAAAACTGGCAACAGCTCTTTGTCACAGCAGTCTGTCCTCTAGGCTGTAAAAAAGCAGACGATGCCGATTTGTTAGTGGCAACAAACCCTTGAAAGAAATTTCATTAACAATTCAAGTTTGCTTTATGAGCCTTGATTCATGTTTTGATTGTTATAGTGATTTTATGTTCGTCTTTGGCATGAGTAACAAACCTGGAATTTGGATTGAAATTACACTCATAAAATGCAGGTATTTACTCTTCCCTCACTGTACCAGCCACCTCATAAACTAGCTATCTTGACCTGAAGTGTATTTAATATTTAAAGGTTACAATACACAGAGAGGCTCATGTAATAGAAGATATAGACCAATTCCCAGACTGACAAACCCCATCCTCAGAAGTTCAGACTTGCTGCCCTTTAAAGAGACTTTGCCTTCATTAACAAAGGAACCCAGAGTAAGAAAGGTCATCTCAATATTCTCCCTTGAGTGGTTTTTCTCACAGTGCCTTTTTCCAGCCTTGCCTGACACCTACTTCTTCAGATTCACTTCCCAGTAAATTAGCAATTTATTTACCCTTTTTCCTAAGGGAATCGTCTGTCAGGCAGCGCAGGGTGCTTCAAACAAACACTGGCAGTCCATCACCTCAAAACCCTTCAAACAGATTTTTTTTTTTTCAGACCCGTTAATTCAGAGTTTAGGCACACTGATAGTTAATATTTAGATTATCTCTCAGAGCGTGCTTTTAATTCCCACTCTTGGAAATAAGACTCCTGTGTTGGTTGCTGGATAAAGCGCTGAACTGAGGCGTCTATTCCGAATTCTGCCATTTCCAATCTTATATCCCTGGCAAAGAGCTCAAGTGACAGTTCTTCTCCAGGCTGCGAAGTTATTTATTGGGTGGCCTCAGGGAAGGTCACTTCTCCCTCCTTTTCTCACTGTTTTATTTATTTACCATATGCATGTTAAATATAAAATGCTATTAACTTCCTTTGAAAAGTTTTTTGAGGTCTATGAATGAAAGTAAGGTGTTATTAGTATTCTTAAATAGGTTGTTCATCTGATCCTGTCAGATAATCCTCTGCCTTTCTTATGGGGAATTCAGGAAAAACAAACATAGACATTTGCATGATAGGTATTCACCTTGAAAACATACATCACTGTGGATGCTTATAAATAAAAACATTTCTATTGTGTCTCAGGGTGTTAAAGAAAATCACCTTCAGTGACAGATGTTGCTTGAACTAAAGCAAAGCTACAGAAGTCACTTCTTTAATGAGTTAAAACCAACAAACCAGACACTAATTCCTCTAACATAGATTAAAACCAAAGCTGACAGTATATTGCTAGCCAAAAAGAAACAACACACACACTATTCGTTTCAGAGAGAGGTCCCTGAAGTATTTAAATAAGAATAAGAGCTGATTTGCAGCCTGTGCTGCTCGGCGCTGCTGTGACACGTCTGCTGCGTTTCATCAGTGCTCAGAACTGACCCGCACCGCCCCGGGAGCGCTTGTGACCAGAGGGGACAGGGAATGGGCAAGCGCTGCCAGTTTTCCTGCTGCCCAGAGTCAAGCAAACAGTGTGTTGTGTGACGGGCGACGAGCAGAGGCAGCCACCAGCCCATCTGGGTACAGAAGATTTGGCACCGTTCCCCCTTCTCGCTGCAGCTGGGGAATGCCAGATCTAGACGTTTGACCTGGATAATCACGCTTGGTGGAACAATTCAAGGTCAATAGGAACAGAGAAGAGAGAGAAACCCCTAACGGGGCGCAACAACGCAGGGAAACACACACAAGTTCCAAAACCTGATGTATCTATCGACTCCCCGCGGTCAAATGCGATGCTCTCCTCGGTCAACCAGAGCCAAGAGAACCATGAACCAGTACAGAACCACACGATCTCTCTTCCCTTACATGGCTCTACGCTCAAGCTAAGAAGTCTCAAAGTTTCTTCACATAAACAAAGCCAATTTAAATATCCATGAACTTATATACTCTATAAATAATACACAATACTGAGTTCAAGTGCCCAGTCTGTCACACAGTATGTCTTCTGGCACAACATTCTCCTCTGGACGCTGCTATTTTACCTTTTATCTTTTGCCTGTGCTTCTGCACGTACTCTGTGTCTCAAGTCCAGCTTCACAGTCACATACAACACTGCCAAAGCAAAAAATACGTCATAATGAAGAAGGATGAGAACACCAAACACAGAGGGCTAATCTGTTTTTACAAAACCCTGTCGCAAAAGCAGTTCTTGTCGAGGAGAGTCTGGGGAGGACTTGTGCAGACTATTCTCCTAACATATTCCCTCCTCTGAAGTTGGCAACTACACTATTTTTATAGTTCAGTTTAGTCTAAGTTAACACAGAGTTTTTACGGTCACCTAACAATAATACAAAATATGTTTTCTGAAAAAAGTGGCAGAAACTCACTGCATAAACTGTGTCAGCCCAGCTGCAGAAAGCACTCGAGGATGTGCCTAAATTAACCTGGCAAACAAATTATGCAGATGACCTATGAGATCTGTCTACGTCTTTTAGGACTGTGTTTTCCATTTCACTAAGTGCATAAAATTAAGCAAAAAGCCATTTTCAACAAGACAGACTTTAGTCAATTATTCTAATGAGTACCTGACATACTGATGCTAATTAATTGGTGACTGATTATACATCTTTTAGGAGTCAAGACAACAACTTCATGTTAAATTTAACGAACAAAGCTGGAGTTGCACAGCTAGAGTTCATGTCATGCTAAATTAGCTGCACGTTAATTGGATTAAATTACTTAAAATAAGTTACAAAATGTTTGACCAATGCTGTTATGCAGCGCCAAGCTGAGAGGTGACATTCTCCTGCCTGTCAGAGCATCTCAGGATGAGAAGCCAATTTCTTGTCCTGGAAGAGTTCTCTTGACTGTGCTTTGTTTTGGAATTAATAATAGAACCCCTAATAGTGATTGATCAGTAAACTTGGATGGAGAAGGAACCAGGCAGAGCAAGGTCCCAGATGTTTTCCTCCTACCTTAAGTGCCCCTTCTGTTTGTTATTCGGGATCGAGCAAGACCTCTCTCTCAAATTACATCCCTAAAAATATTTCCGCATAAACTCCTTGCGGTTTTGAAGAAACCCCCCAGCCTGCAATATTCAGCAGTTCCCACTAAGGGCAAGAGGAATTCCTGGAAGAGTTCCTTTCTTAAATATTATGTTATTGGTTGTATTACGGTAGCATCCAAAACCCCTCAGACAGAGAAAGATGTAGATGTTTCTTTTGCTGTAACCATCCAACCATTTAACTGGAGCCAGCAACTAACTATATAGAGACTAAAAGCTAAGTAAACAACTGAGTTGATCTTTTTAGTCTGGAGAAGAGAAGGCTGAGGGGGGGATCTGATCAACACCTGTAAATACTTAAAGGGGGGGTGTCAGGAGGATGGGGCCAGTCTTATTTCAGTGGTGCCCAGGGACAGGACAAGAGGGATCGGGCACAAACTGGAACACAAGAAGTTCCACCTAAACATGGGGAGGAACTTCTTGACTTTGAGGGTGGCAGAGCCCTGGAAGAGGCTGCCCAGAGAGGTGGTGGAGTCTCTGTCTCTGGAGACATTCAAACCCTGCCTGAACATGTTCTTGTGGGACCTTCTCTGGGTGGACCTGCTCTGGCAGGGGGTTGGACTGGGTGACCTCCAGAGTTCCCTTCCAAACCCATATCGTTCTGTGATTCTGTAAGTTGTGCTGTACTTACAGCACAACAGCACCAAACTACAAACAAAAGTGTAATTATTTTTCTTTTCCACCTAGTAGACCCTATGAAAGTTCAACAAAAGCAAATGTGGGAAAAAGATTATTTTGAGAAAAAGATGAGTAAATTAATGCCACTCCATTGGATCTGAAACACTCAGCAAGAAATGCAGTAGAGAATCAGGTCTGCAGGTACGCTCGATTCCCACGTAAGGCAAAGAAACTATGCCGTTTCTGTGAACACAGCTTTTAAAGGATTGTATCTGTGGAACAGGATGTAACACAGACCAGCCTCAGGTAGCATCATTTTCCCCTCCGGGGGTGTGATGCTATTAATGCCTTTATTCTACTGCAATTGAATCTTTAAAACTGTAGTGGCAAGGACTTACACATTTAGATTCAGAAGTCTCAGATTCAATTCCAGCAGAGAATTTTTCCAGGTCTGTTGACAGTGAGATGAACGCATTTTGAGTACACACTTGTCACAATAGGGGAATGAAAAACTATCAATTTCTGTCTTAAAGTGAAGAAGAGAGGAAATGGAAAGACAACCATTTATATTCTGTAAGACAATTGTGTTCAAAGTGTGGAACTAAGCTTGGCTTTAAGGGTATTAACAGTACTTTGCCAGTAACATACTGTGACGCCCATTACTTTGCAAAAAAGTTGTTTTACATGGCTGAAAGATAATAGAAGTGTAAACTAGTGTTTGTTGTGCCCTGATGCCTCTAGACACTGGCCATGTGTGTGACCAGTGTCCAGGATGGGTAGAAAACTGCTATTTTTCAGTAGATGGAGATGGAGTCCAAAGTCAAACCAGGCAGAGACACCAGGCACTTTCCAGACTAGTTGACATCAGAGGGAACTAGCAATATTGAACGCGCCTGAAAAAACAAGCTAGGCTTTCCCTCAACCTGCAAAGATGACATGACAGACTTGGGATCTGAACCCAATTCTTGGGAAACCCAACACAATGCCTTTCCATTCAGTCTTATAAAAAGCACATTTCAAGAAGTTTGCAAGTAGTTGTTCAGTCTAAAGACTGAAGAAACTGAAGCAGTCGTGATTCATGGGTGCACACTTACATCTTGGCTCCCTTCAAGAGAGGGAGCATCCCATAACCGGTCTAATCAAATACCACAAAGGGAAAGAGATCACAGAAGAGCAGGGATTCTCTGCTAATGCCTTTTCCATATCCCATCCCACCCAGAAATTCAGAATACCTCTAAGCTTGTGAGAAACAGAAGAATCCATACACAACAGGAATTATCAATGCTCCCCAGGGTAGATGATGACTTTTTAGATACCAAACACATCAACTTTAACTTGCACAGTTTCTTGTTTGTTTAATAAGGAGCGTAATTTTTTATACCACCTCTTTCTCCTGTGTAGACTCTCTATTATTTAAAAATTAGGAAACTCACAATACACCCTTCAAATAAGACATATGATAGAAAAGTTAAGTCACAAGATGCAGAGCCATGGGAATGCAGGTTTCATCCGCTCCCACAGGCTGGAGCTACTGTTTACTCATATAAAAGCAAAGTGACAAAAGATGAGCCAACTTGTAAGCAACCCAGCAATTGTTCCTAAGTGGGAATAATTGAAAAGGTTGACAGCCTTCTACTTAAAAGGGACAGGGAGGAGAGAAAAAGGCTGTTTGTTGTTTACCCTTTTATGTCCAAAAAATATGCCTGATCTGCAAATTAAACTGTTCTTCCCAGCAGCTGCATTTGAACAAGCCCTTTTAAGCCTACAGAAGAGAAGGAAGCTAAATGGCACCAACTAACTTTCATCCACATCCTAACAGATGTCGAAATTCACATTCAAACACATAGGTTTTCTCTTCTTTCCCCACTTCCTCTT
The DNA here is from genome assembly GCA_028565335.1 of Limnodromus scolopaceus. Lineage (NCBI taxonomy): Eukaryota > Metazoa > Chordata > Aves > Charadriiformes > Scolopacidae > Limnodromus > Limnodromus scolopaceus. Next base: position 2,002,774 of record JAOXNO010000016.1, read on the forward strand.
TCAAAGGTCATACTTAGTTAAAAAATATTGCACGCTGAATTATATTTCACATTACCAGAAGTAATACATTTCTCAGGGGCAACTAGATTTCTCCTTCAAATGCCCCATTACTTACCTGGGATTCTGCATCACCACCACTGCCTCCTTCCAAAATGTTGCTGTTTGCCCCAGCTCAAAATAAATAATCAAAGAATACATTTTTTCAATCATATTTCTGTATATCTTTTAGTAGCAAAAGTTACCAGCTGACATACAACAAAGCTCTCAGGAATTATTTTTCTTTCTCTTGTCTATCTAACCGTAAAGATCTTTGTAAACAGCAATATAACTCTTAGTTTCCAACCTGCGTCTTCTTATGTGGAATATTTTTACTGCATCTGATGTGAAGCTTTCTCTTCTGCTGCCGAGCTTCATCTCACGAGCACTTTACCAGAACCAAAGGAGGTTGTTTAAAGTAAAGCTGAGTGCTCTCCCAGGACACATCTGGCCTGATTCTCCACTCACTCAGAATGATACAACTCTAGAACAAGTTGAACTTCTTTGTTCAGACTTTCTTATTATTCCCAAGTATCCCCCTCTCTACTGAAAAAGCAGGTATTTTCCTGAAGACATCAATATACCCATAACATGGTTTCCACATTTCTGTGTGCAAGCTCAGAATTCTACCGGGTGTTAGAAAATGAACACACACATTTAGGCATTTGAAAGATGCCTTCCGAGAACCAGTATGCGAGGAACAGAAAACGTATCTATCCAAAGTAACTTATATGTTAAAATAAACAAAGAACGGCCAATATGCTACGACTCACTGCAAGTGCTTCTTACAGAACCAGGAGTTTCAGGCCCCAGTTTACCAGCAGGTATAATGTCACCCTTAAGGGCGAGCTCCCAGTGTATCTACCACGAACACAAACCTCTGCACAAAAGTGCATATATCATAGAATCACAGAATGGTTTACATTGGAAGGGACCTTAAAGATCATCTAGTTCCACACATACACAAAAACACAGCTACTCCTGAGACTTAAACCCAGCATTTTACCTATACCAGTGAAACAGCCACAGTAATTCTACTAAAATAACATTGTCTTTACTTCAAAACTCCCACAAAGCTGATAGTTGCTGCTGCAGCCAGCTCTCAGGAGAATGCAGGAACGCAAGATCATGGTATTTTATGCCCAATGCAATATGCAAGACATTCTGAGAAATGGCTTTGTTACCCTCCAAATCATAAATGACAAACTTCAAATTAGGCAATATTCAATAACAACAGAAAACCCTTCAGACCATTCCTATTTATGCAACGGGAGAGATTCTCTGTCTCAAGTTATGGGAAAAGGACAATCTAGGTGACCTTCACTCCCCCACCTAAAATCCCACCTCCCAAAAAAGATGACAAATCAACTGAACATGGAGAGGAAAACAAACACATCCACTAATGTGGGCTGAAGCCTGGGAATTGTTGTTCAAACAAGCCTGAATAATCAAGGTTGTCCTTGATGAGCGCTGCTCATAAGCAGGCATATTTTATGTTCTCCACCCTGACATTTAATAGAATGAAACACCATAATCCTTTCCGTAATTTTATCAACAGTGGTCAGAGCCAGAGGGCAGGCAGCAAATACTGGCAGAACAAAAAAAAATCATCAGGAAGCTCCAATCTCTGTCTAAAGGGTGTGCTCAAATTTCTCTGCAGCTCATTCAGGGGAGATGAAATATTCAAAGCATCGGAGGGGGATATGACAGAAGTTTGGACACTTTCTTTCATGCTTTCATTAAGTAATGATAAATTACAGTGAGAAATCTGGATGGAAGATGGATTCTCATACCAGTTGTAAGCATTGCCAGAGAGTTTAATCAAATTAATGTAAAGTATTATTTGAAATATTAGATCTAATATTTACATGCATATAACACATAGACTCATGTAGAGATTTCGGCAGTTTTGAGCAAATGTTTATGTTGAATTACTGAAATAAGAGCAGGATTCACTCAAGTAGTTTAGGAGAATTAGGCACCCAGTTTACAGGATTCCTTTGAAAATCCCAGACTAAATAAATCATCTTCTGGAGGACTTTCAAGGAGAGAACAGGTATTTTATTCATTTTGCTTTGATACAATTTTTATGCAACATCGTGACTGTCAGGAAAGACAACCTAAGTTAATATTACTGCATGTATCATGAGCAGTTCTGAAAAGAATAAAAGGGTTTTTTTAACTAAGAACTATAAGACAAAAGAATTATCACACTTGTCACAGCATACAACAGTAATGAAAAAGGTACAGCGTGGTCATTTCCCAGTCCTTTTCCTCTTTGTTTTCTAATATTATGCTGATTTTTAAATCTCTTTTAAAAACAAAAAAGTTTTGGTTTTACTTTACTTCAGTAGAAATTAAAAAATGACAAAGAAAACAGGAGAAAGAACAAACCCTGATGCAAGCTAGACAGGAGAACTTTAGAAATTGAATGGTGGTTGCAGGGGTTTTTTTAATTAATCAAAAGGAATTAATTTTTATAATTTTTCTGGTTGAGTTTTCAACATTGGAAGTCTGCTTGTTCTAGAAAAACTAATTTTTCACTAGATGGTTGAAAGGCATAATGCTTAGGTGAAAAACCCAGATTTTGACTCAGCATTGGCATAACGCTTCAATTTTTTTCTCTTCTCTAGGGCGCAACGCTCTTCAGCCTTCTTCCTGGCAGCAGGTTAACAGAATGATTACGAGGCACCACATCCAATACCCTGCAGAAATCTCATCAAAAAAGCTCAACTCAGAGGAGTGAGAGGGAGCAGACAACATCAGAGCACCCGTATGAGTTCAAATCAAGGGTCTCCTTACCTCAGAGTTACGTTTGCAATAGATGATCACTGCACAGAAAAAGGCCAGGGTAAGCATCGACCCACTCAGCTCCCCTCAAGTACTTCAATGGAATTATGAAATCTACATTTAACTTGGTTTTTTTTTTTTTTCCTCCCCTTCACAGAAAGAAACCTATTTTCCATTAAGCTTTGTAAACAGCCATTTGCAAACATACAGCCTGCATTTAAACACCTACGTGAGAGAATAAAATGGTCTGGTAAGTGCTGTTCCTTTATCAGTGAGTTACTCACTTGGGATGTAAAATAATTAAAAATAAACAAGCAAACAAAACAGGAAAGTTTGTTTCTGCAATGCACTGCAAATCCAAATGGCATGTTTGTGGTATAAACTAAATTTTTTGGCTTCTTTTCTTTTTTTTAAATGAAAATTCAGATACAGCCTCAGTCCATATGACTGGCACCACTTTGTCCTCTCGGCAGGAAGAGGCACCTATCCAGCACGTAAAACCACACTATTCCCCAATGGGAAAAGGCAGCCAATTATCCAGAACAAATTGTGACTGTAACAGTGAAGATCATTTTATTATTGCCTGGAGGGTTTTTGAAGCTCTCCCTATGAAATTGTCTCGTAAATAATTCAATGAAAGTGATTTACTTTGGTGGGAAACTTACAAGGCAAAGCCTTTCAAAAGAGTACTCTGTCAAAAGTTATTTAAATTAATTTAATCTTAAGTTCCAAACAAATTTACTTAGATCAAATTTCAATACCAATTAACAAAGGCTGGTAATTTCTTTGTGTGTTAAGTTAAATGGCTAAAAAGGAACTAACAACATGGTTATGTTCCCTCTATTCCTGTCCATAAATACTGCAACACGTTCCTAAGAAGTAGAAGCCTCTGATCATAAGCCATGAAGAACTTGCAAGGGCTTTAAACTGGCTTCTTTAAAGCTCCCCGGCACATCTCCCGCACCAGCTGTGATGCATCCTAAACTGGGTAACCCGCAGCACGGTACACCGACAGACTTTGGCAAAAATACCGCCTGTGTCTGGAGCTACTCTGAAGTTCATAGCCGTGCCAGTCAGAGATAACAGAACAAAACCTTGTTTAGTGAACATAAATTCACCCCCGCAACAAACGGAATAAGCTTTTCACTTGAAACAGAAGCATCCACCCACCTCCTGCACACATCACGTTCCTCCTCCACTCCTAAAAAGCCGCAAGAAAAATCCACCTTTTCACCCCACCAAATAATTGTGGTATAACTTTCCACAACGAACAAAGGAAAAAAAGCCAAAGTGAATGTTGCTCCATCTAATTAAGAAATAGAAGAACGGCAACTAGTCCAAATCTCAGCATTTCTTGCCGCTTTGGGGAATGTAGAATCATAGAACTGTCTAGGTTGGAAAGGACCTGTAAGATCATCTTGTCCAACCATCAACCTAACTCTGATAAAAACCATCACTAAACCACGTCTCTAAGCAGTACATCAACCCATCTTTTAAATTTCTCCAGGCATGGTGCCTCAATCACTGCCCTATTCTTATGTAACAACAAAATTTATTTCTCTATCTATTGTATTTTGTCATGGGAGAATTTAAAGATCTTCAAGTGACTTATGCTTAGCAGGGAGACTACAATGACTGTGCCCCACATTAGTCCCAGCTGGCATTAGAGCTTCAGCTCCCACTCGTCCAATGCAAACACTGCCCACGGACACTGGAGCAGCGCCCGTCCACGACCAAGAACTGAAAGACGCAGAACAAGAGCCCAGTCCTCTCGTAACTGGTGAAGGAACATCCCCAAGAAAGCACTTAATGTTAGAGATCTTGAAACCTCTGAATGCCAGTACAGGTTACGGCAGCCTGAAACATGTTTTAATAAAGGAGGAAGCATATTCCATTGCCCAAATACCAACTTTTTGTCTGAACCCATTCTGAAATACAGACAGCAGAATGGAAAAGAAAAATCCCTTCATAAATACGATTTATTGCAGTTATCTGACTGGATTCTTTTCTATCCTTTGCTATTATTTTCTTTCAGCTTTTACTGTGCTGCTATATTTTCCAGGAACACAAATATTTGCAAACCAGCTCTGGACCATCTTTTGAAGCCATCTCAGACTTCTGCAAAATTATCGCATGATATCAAACATGCCAGGTATTGCAGGTTGTAGTATGAGGTCCTCTAAATTAAAGCCAAATACAGAGAAGCACATTTTAAGTTACCACAAGATATCTTTCACGAATGGCCAATCCATCTTTAGCAACTGGGGCTTGAGAGCCTGTGAGCATGATTAGTACAGGACGCTAATTAGAGAATCTAATTTTCAGAAACTCAGATTTTCAGAGGAAGCATGAATTTATATGGAATTGGAAACGCTTTTTCTTCAAACCGCTCATAGGGTTTGACAGAAAAAAAAGAGAGTAGTAAAGGAATAGTAATGCTGTGTCAACTCCCTTTTGGAGTTATTGTTTCTCAGCAGTTAATGCAGCTGGTGGGAGGTTATATCAATTCAATTTGAAAACTGAGCTTTCCTTTTCCTCCCCCTCCCTTTTGTTTTATACCAGGTTTTATTGAAAAACCAAGTACGCTTAAATCACAGCGGCTATGATTAAATGCATGGTAACAAGGTTTAATATGTTTCGAGGATGAATACCAAGGAGGGATGCAAACTATATTAGTTTAATATAGCACTGATATATCATGCTAAAGGTGGATGGTTGTGCCACTTCAAAAGGGGAAGAGCAAAAAATTATATGCAAGTTAATTTATGAGGACAGTAGTTCTTCGCATCCTCCTCCCACCACTGAAGGTACTTCTTTTATCAGGACTGCACAAAAAGAGGTTGTGAGTGACCTACCCTATTTCTGCATGAGGGAATGGTGCAGGAGAGGGAGGGTTTCCTCAATTAGTTACAACATTTTCACTCTTTACCTCCACCTTAGACATAAAAGAGTTAGCAGATGCTCTTCATGAAGAAAGCCTGAGCAGAGAAGTGCTAGGAAGCAGCTAAGAGAGGAACTACAGCTGGTGATCCCTGGGTGTAGCTCTTTATCCGCACCACTGTTCATTTCTATGACTGTCTGTGGTACAGCCAGAATTAGGGAAATCCTTCCTAAAGCTGTGGAGAACAGGAAAACAAACGTAAGGTAACCTGCATTTCACAGGGATTTCAACTCTACTTCTAAAGGACAAATCCCTAATACAGTTTTTAATAATGGGGAAACTTTGACGTGGCAGTTTAGAAAATAATGCTATTCTATTAATCCTCCTCATCAGATAGGATTATATGACAAACATTACAGATACTGCAGTAATCACCAAAGTGGAACTTTTCAGGGAAATATTTTAAAGCTCTTATCAAATATATATGTTCTATTATTTATACCCAAAGTCCCAAATCCATATTTTATGCAACTTCCAATTACTCTTCTAACACAGTAGTTATTAATTTAAAAGCAGTGATACTTATTAACTTTGATTTGACCAGATGGCTGGTAGCTTCATCAAGTGTAGCACCAGATGAATTCTTTCCAAGTTTCTCACCACTCTAAACACCTGAGATGTTTTCTACCCACACTATACAGCCCAGAACTAGTTCTCTCACGAGCTAGTGAAGAAAAAAACAAAAAGCATGAGATGCTCAGGTAATACAAAACGGAACAAAATAATGCAGAGATTCTGAAACAAACTTTTCAGTTTAGAAGAGTTTTGGCAGAACTCGGAGAAGAAAAGGAAAAGATTAAGCAAGTGGAACAACAATGTCAAACTCTGCCTCATAAACAAATAACACAGGGAAAAAAAACAGAGACGACATTCATATTGTAAGAAACAGACTGATCAGTTCACACTTGTGGAGTTCACAGTGAAGCTGTCTTTTATATATTGCATGTCAACTCTTGAACAACTTTTTCAGTAGAACCAGGAGGAAAATGTTCTCTTCTCTTCTGTAACACACAGCAAAAAACTCAGGGTCAGATCTTGACCTAAAACTGGTAACCACAGAATGAACTTACCAAAAGGAAAAGAATTCAACCCGTGGAAAATCTAAATTCTCAGCAGCAACCCTGTTTAATATTAGACTATGAAGACATACATAACCATCTATAAGAAACTTTTGCAGCTATGCATTTCATACTAAAAAAAAAAAGCTGAAAAATGCTCTTACTAAGTTTGAGGAAGGCAATTTAAAAGAGTAATTGTTACTGAAGGCAAGAACATGAAACCAGGAGCTCTAGGTTCTTCTCCCTGCTGTGGGGTGCTCTTGTTTCAACTTTTACAAAAGATTTCCAGACAACTATCTACTCCAAACAGGATTTAAATCAAAAGAAGGAGAGAATTGCTAGTTATGCTTTTACTTACAAGCCTTAAAGACCGAATGGAAACTGCTAAAAGAGCTCTGAAACTACGGAGGACATCACATCCCATTTTCAAAAGTAGTATTTACAACCTGAGTCCCAGAAGACAAAAAACTAGAGTGCTTATGAAAATTCCATGCTCTGAAAAATCAGGGCATTTTCAAAATGCATTTTTCTCTTTTGAAGATCTTCTACAACTGTCTCAAGTTTTCTCTCTCCTCCTCTTAAAAAAAAAAAATTAAATACTAGCACAGTTTTGATAAACAAAGATTTATACGTGAAAATCCTCTTAGGGAGGCAGATTACATGGTTAGTAATAGCTGGAGTTCCCAGTAAAATGAAACAGTCATGAATTTCAGTTGTGTTAAAACAATGCCTGAACTGACTGCTTCAGAACTTGCTCTGTTTAAGTATTTTCTATCATCCAAAATTCTTCTGGAACAACAAACAGGAGGAGAACCCTCAAAGGCTTAAGCAGCAACCTCAGACTTAGAGATCGTTAGTTTGAGATGACAAGGTTACTAAAAAGGACTAGTGTAAAAAGTTACCTTCGCTTGAAAATAGACATTAATAAAAAATAATCACTCAGTGTCTCATGAACTGGGTCTCAAAAATAACAGGTTTCCATAAATATCCATGACGTTAACTTGAAGGGACCCGAACACAATTTAAAAGGCCTCATTTTCACAATGTCCCAGCACCTGCCTTTCTTTAAATGGTAATCAGTACTTTGAAAACTCTGGATCTCAGAGTCCAGAAGTTATTTTCTTAAGGAAATTTGAAGGTTGTTCTTCAACAAGAGATGAGAAAATTTGGAAAAAAAAATATTCATGCAGTTCTGTTTTTTCAGTAATTTCCTCACCTGAATATCTATTCCCATAAGGGAGAAGCACAGAACAGGAGACCTGAAGAAAGATTTATTTCGTGCTTTGCACTACTGATGACTAGAAAGTAGTTTAAGAAGTAACAAAAGAAAATGTTACTGGAAGCTGTATCTGATACTCACTCCTTTATATAGCATTGTGTTGAATGGGAATAATTTGGTATAAGATTATAGGCTTACTACTCATCTTCTGCCTCACAAGAAATTATATACAAGATTTCTTCGTATTTAAAACCATTTTTCCAGACAGCCTATGGCATAAGCAGAATACTTAAAAAATGTTATCATTCAAAAATCATTAGGTTGACTAAGTTAGTAAAGAATCCTAATTTAAAGCATTACCAAAACCTTATTCATGGAAGATTTGTTCTTTGTAAAACTAAAATAAAAACGTTGTGCATCTTTATGTTAACAACAAATACTTTGGTCTGAAGATTAACTTTAAAAAATTGAAAATTGGAAAACGGCTTAAAAGTTTGTCCAAGAGAAAAATTGGAGTTCATCTAATTTGACTAAAGGGTGGTGGGGGGATAATCTCATTTTAGGTGATTGACAGTTTTGGTACACTTGCAGAGAGTTAGTTTATAATTTAAATTTTCAATGCTTCAAGGGCTTAAGGCAGGATTCCATTGCTCTGTTCCTTAACTCAAGGACTGTGATGTTACAGAAGTAAAAATACACTTTTCCAAGTCCCAGTTAGTGGTTGAGACTGTATATTGTGTAAATAAAAGAAGTACAAACATCTCTGAAGACACCGTCATGGTAACTACTGCCTTCAATAGGGAGGAGGGAGGTTAAAAAGGAAGTGGAAAAGTCCTGCGGCACTATTCCACTATTTCATCTTCTACTGTGGTTCATACAACTGCACATGAAAATACATCACTTGGAAATTGAGAAAAGCTCTTCACCATTGAAACAATAAAGTTCTGTCCAATTTTCATAGCAAACAGGACTTGAAAAATTCAGTCCTTAAATTTTGTATCACATAAATAAACAGATAAGCCAAAACATTGAAATCGGTGAGAGAATATGAAGTACTTTGCTTCAGTTGAAAGGCAAGAGGAATGTCGGTGTTTTCCTGGACTACTGAAAGAAGGATTTTTGTCTTTTACTATGGATTTTCCCATATAAAGAGAATAAAGGAAGGAATGTATACAAAGAGCGGTAGTCATTCCACATGCTGAAAAAATAAAGTACCCTCACCCTGTATCTTACCCTGATATTAAAAAAAAATAAATAATCACTTTGATTTTACGCTATATGTTGTATCTATCAGTGAACAAATAAAGGTCATTTCAGAGTGTGCACAGAATGCTAATTTCATTTGGTAAAAAAAAGAAAATAAATAGATACAAATGAGCCTGTAGATTAAAAGAAAATCCTGTCTGAAAGGCTTATTAAGAGTAATTTGTTATGTTTTCTTCCTAATTACTGGAATTAATAGTAATAATATATCCTACGCTCCCAAGATTAATGGGATATGTTTCCTTTCTTGGTGTGTACTTTTTCAGCACGAAACAGTTACTCAAAGCCCTGTTTTAAGAATTTGTTCCATTGGGGAAGCTTCCAACAGGTATGAAATCAACCAAGTGTTAAATATTTATATATAACATGATGGATGTAAATACACAGAAATAATCTATCTCCTTTTTAGTTAAACACGTGAACACAATTAGAGTGAACAAAGACAAATTTCTTGCATTTTTAGAGCAAGAACTAGTGTGTAACCACAGTGGAATCTGCACAAAAAGGTAGCTATTTTAGCCATGTCAACAATTCTTCTTTTTTAATATTTTTCAGTAAACTCGGGGAGGGGGGGGAAAAAAGGGGTGGGAAATACCAAAACCCAGAAGTAAAAAAATTTTGCAGATACTAATTTTAAGATCACTAACTTTATATAAATAAATAAAATATCCATTAGCTATGTCATATCCTTAAAATAAATGTTACAGCAACAGTAATTGTGTAATTAAATTAGCATGCTTTTCCATCTCCTTGATCCATTAATCTAAGAACCTGTTGCAGAAAATATGGAATTAATAAGTAACTGGCTTATAAAACAGATTTTTGTAATTTATTTGCCAGTTCATTAAATAGAAACAATAAAACAGAAATAAGAAAAGCAGCCTAGGGAGCAGTGGAGTTTTTTTCTGTCTATACAGGCAATTTTACAGAAAGTGATGGATTACTTTTTGTTTGTTGGCTTCTTTGCTATTAGTACCGAGACTACGTATTAGACAGAAAATTATTCCATTTGCATTATTGTGGGGGCCAGCTACGAATGTCACGTTAACTCTCTACCCACTCTCGCAGCAGTTCCAGGGTAGAAGGGAAAAGCCATCTCTGGTAGAAGAGAGCGCTCTGAGTGCTGCCGACTGATATCTGCTGATATCTGTCCAGGAGAGTTTTGTTTTTCTCTCTAATGGCCCTGAAAACCCTCAGGGTTCTTTTGTTCACCCCTGCTACTTTCCCAGGTTAGAAATAACAGCCAAATCTAAACCTCTCATTAGAATAGCCTAAGGTTTTGGCTGTTTGTGAAACAGATTCCTCAATATCCCTCTGATTTCAGGTTTACCACCTTACCCTGGTCTGTGTCAATACAGTCTGTGAACCTCCTGGGCCCTCCTGTTCTCTGCCCTGGGACCCACAGCTTTTATTACAGCGTGGTGTGAAAAGGCAGTTCCTGCTTCAAAACACAGAAGACTAACAACAGGTCTCCAGGTCCACAAAAGTAGCTTGATAAAATACATGCTCCAAATCCCCTCTTACACATGGTAAATTGTGACAAAGAGTAAGTTACAAAAACACTCAAAAGCAACGTGAGAACTATGTGTTCGGTAAAAATCCTTCCAGACTTGTGTTGTGGTACCACCTCCTCCTCCTCATCTTAACCCAACCTGGGAACAATATGCTGGTGACCGTTCAATAGTCAAAACCCAGTACAGAAAACACAGCTTGTCTAGTCTTCAGATGCTGAGGTTTTGAATCAAAATTTCAATTCAGAAGATGGGAAAGCATCATCCAATGCATTTCTGCCCCCTACAACTTGTTTTCAAGAGGGAAGTCTTCTAGACTAGAGGGAAGTCCTCTTCTATTCCCCAACCCTGGCTGAGCACCACCCGTATCGCTTTGGGGATGGGGGGGAAGGAAAAATCATCTGCTAAAACAGTTTCAATAACTTGTTTCTGTTAACTTTGCTCCCATTTTGATGGAAACAAATAGTTGAGGACTCACAAGGAGCTCTGCCAGCAGATTTAGGAACTGGTAAGCTCTATCAGTGGAGCAGTAACGAGCATTTCGTGCTGAAGCCAGCCAGCAACAGGCAGCAACATCTGCCACAGGCACAGCTGGTTGGGAAATGCACATTTATCTACCCTGGACAAGTGCAGAGTCAGGGCTTTGGGCTCCTTGCCCTCAGAAACCATTCCCACACTTGTGCTGCCCTACACATACTCGGTATTTCTCTGTGAATCCCCATCCCCATTATTGTTCTTCTCACCAGAATAATTCATCAGCTCCACCATCCAGATCCACAGTGCTAGCAGGCGGTGACAGCCCAGGCTAATGAACCATTAATTGTAATCAAAGACACTGAATGTTTTCTTTCCACTAATTTTGTAAATAATAAAAAAAAATAGCCCTTTGCCATACGCCAGGAACCTGCTTGTGTTATCAAGGCAACCTCCAAATGCTTTCCTCTGATAAGATGTGCATCACGATGGACTAAAAGGCATGCAGGCACCAGGGTACTCTCTTCCTCTTAAAAATCAGAGGTGTGCTTCATTTGCACCACAGGTCTGACGGAGATAATTAGAGTGGCAGGGTGATTGCCCTTGTTAAATCAAATGGATGAGAAACACTAATGTTTAGGAGACAGGGGAAATGCTTTGTTTCTATTTGCAGCCAGCCTCTCTTGATTTTGCTCATTTGGGCAATACCACGGCTCAGAGTGTGCTGTCCTCTCAGCAAATTAGGAAACAAGTATATGCTTTTCTGCTGCTGCACGAGCCCTCCAGTGTCCAACTCTAGCAGTGTAAACACCACAACAAACATCCCATGCCTATTCAGCTCCTGAATATAGTTTAAAATAGCACAGAAAAGTGTCACAGTTCTAGTAGCTAGAAACTACACAGTCTGCAACGTGGAGTAATCAGAAACAGGAATCCAAAAGCGTCTTAGCACTGATTTTCAGGCACAGTCAGGGGCTGGGTCAAAAGCTGCCACCTTTTCCCACCAGGCTACTGATAATACTTGGTCAAATCCTCACTCTGCCAGCTGAAAGAAACTTCAAAAGCCATCTGAAGGCCTCAAGGAGTCTTGAAAAAAGCTCCCCAAAAGCTTCCAAGGGCTGCTAAAAGAAGCAAAGGTGACTCTTGGCAAGGGCCATGATCATTCAGGATTGACACACAAGCCACTAGTTCCACCACCACAATTTTCAGACTCAGGGTCCAGATCCTAAATGCTGCAGATCTCAGAACCACAACTCCCTAAGGACAGCATCAGCTTTTGATTTCACCCAAGAAAAGGCACAGTTCAGCTTTTTTACATGCAGTTCACTCATGGGAGGGGGGAATCTCTAACAAAGTCATCCTCTAGGATTGTGATGTGGCTGCTTACCAACCACTAGTCTCTGTCCTGTCACCTCCCCGATGTGGTCACGTATCCTTTTAAAAGGAATCATCTCTCTGAGCATACCCTAAGCACAACATTTCTCATTTCCCTCCAGCAAAAAGTCTGTCACCGTTACTTTATTTCAAGCCCATCCCAAATCCCCAAATCAAGCCCCTGAGTCTGCAAGCTGTGTTCCTCACAGGCAGAATTGTCTTACTGAGAACCAGTTAAATCCAACTCAGAAGATCTGGCTTCTATTCCTGCCTCTATCCCAGCCTTATGGGCCACAAGGCAAGTACAACCTCTCCCCCTCTCCTCTTGTCCATTGGGGTTAAGCTGGATCCACACAGGGCAGTTTCTTTTAGCACTGTATCTATCACCCTGTGGGATTCCTGATCCCAGCTTGGGCACATGCTAACACACACCCGGGGTGGGACTCAGCTTTCCGCAGTTCAGCTGAGATTTTAGGGCTTTTGGCAAAAGTGCATCCTGAGAAACTGTGAGTCTTGGCTGGCAGAATTACAATTTCAGTTTGAATTCCACCATGCATATGCTGTTAATTTCACTGACTCCAATACAATTGGCCAGACTCAAATTGGCATAAAAGGAAGTTACTCCCCTGTTTTTTACCCCTAAATACTTAAAAGGCTTAAGAAAATTCATCCCTCTGAGGGATTACCAGCATAATTCAAAACATGTATATTATATAAACATCTGCCTATGAATATATGCAGGTAGGAATATTCCACAATGAAAGCAAATTCAGAGCTGTCACAACAATCCTATTTAATTGCCTTCGTGAATTCTGGTAGTAATGATACAAACGGGTACATTTAACAGCCAGGATTTGTACTTAAAGGAACTTAGAGGGGGAGAGTCAGAATCAACTCCTCAGAGTCACAAGAGGCAATATAAAACCCAAGCCCATGAATAAATTAAATAACAAACTTCAGAATCACTTGAAGCAGACAACTCCTACAGTAACAAGAAAAAATACTATCCTTTTGGTAAAACTGATTGAAAAGGGTAATAACTGCCTTTGTGATACCTACCTCGCCACATCTTTTTATGAAATGAGTCACCTAGTTATGTGTACAAACCAGTAAACATTTTTTTAATGCTTCCAGAAGCCAAACAGAGTCAAAGTAAAGAGTTTGCCAAGTTAAACAGCTATTGAGTCAGACCTTAAGGTAGCTGTCGCTGGTCTTCAAACACACTTCATGTCACCGTTCCCTGCTCTTCACATAACTATGAGAGAAGGCGGCAATTTTACAAGTTTGGGCAAATCTATTCTTGTTAGAGAATTACCTCCCACTCTAGACATAGAAATCATCTGCAGAAAAAGAATGTTTTAACAGTGGAAATCCCATAAGAAGTAGTAGACACTGTTCACGCACGATGCCTTCTTACTCTCATGTTTCTTGTCATATCAGCATCTGTGTCCCAGTCTTCCGAGGGCTCTAGCTTCATATCCCTACCCAGAAATCCAAGACTAAAGAGGAATATGCATGACAGCCAAGCACTGGAAACGCATTAATATACATACAAGCAGAGGCCCAGAGAGCTGTGATTATTTAGTCTCTAGGTGGGGCAGGGGGAATATTATCCATGTGAATAAATGTCTGAGGGTAGGGACCATGGAAGACCAAGCCAGGCTCTTCTCTGCGCAGTGACAGGTCAAGAGGCAACAGATGCAAACCGAAATATAACATTTAAACACAAGAGAAACCATTTTGTTCTGAGGGTGTCACATACATGAAGATGTTGCCCAGACAGAAAGTGGAATCTCCATCCCTGGAGATATTCCAAACCCAATGAGACACGGCTCGGAGCTCTACCTGACCCTGCTTTAAGTAGGGTGGTGGGACTAGGCGATCTGCCAGCCTCAGTCCCTCTGTGCTGTAAAAAGTTTCTTCTAAAACTATCTTTAGCAGAATATATATATATAAAACATAGTTCACCTGACTTAATATTTTGCATTTCAGTTCCACAGAAAATATTAGCATTTTTTCCTCAGTGTGACTTGAAATAAAAAAAAAGAATTAATTTTTCACAAGGAAAAATTTAAAATTGTTTCATGTCAGCTGGAACACCGCATTAAATTCCAAACTTCAAACAAACAAAAACGTCAAACAGTCATTGTGAAATGACACTTGAAACCCAGTGATTTCAAAAAGGACCTTCTTTGACTACACAACATTCTGATTTCAAAAATTTTTGTTTTCCTTTTTTTCAGTTGAAATTAATTCCTATGAAAACATGCATGCAAAAACATTTCAACAAAAGATTTTTAACCACTTTTTCAGAACAGGCCAAGTTCTCACTTCTATCTTGTGTGACACTGACTGAGGGGGGGCAAAAGAAATCCCAAAAATCCAAGATCTGTGTTGAGGTAAGCAAGAGCCTAGAGGTCTCTCACTGGACAGGCCATCAGGCCACCATAACCAAAGCTCACTTTGTAAACCTAAATTAAACCTGTCCAATATGAGAGTTCACTCTAATGAAGTTCTAACTAATAAAGATATTCCCACTTTGAAGAGATTTACAGTAATACAGCTGTAAAACAACAGGACTGGATTCTCCAGCATCACACCCAAGAAAAGTCAGTATAATTCCACAGAAGTAGAAGCAAAATTGGTGTAAGCCCTAAAGAAGGGTGTCAGGATTTTCCATTACCAAAAATATTGTTCTTTCCACAAAACAGTTTTAAAAATAAACTATTTATAGCTACATATTAAAAAGAGAAGGCAGATTTCACCAGGAAACCCTTGTTCCCTGGATGCCTGCCACAATGCATACGGTATTAGGAAATCATTTGAAATATTAATACAGCTGTTTATCCTGGACATTTGTACAGACACTGAGCTCAAGCCGTCTTCCTGGCTGTTTGTGCCAAGTTCAACTCTGGCTCCCTGGAGAGTCTTTGCTAAAGTGAACTGAGAAGAAGAAAAAAAAGAAAAGTAGAAAAAAAAACACAAAGAAAAATTGCTGCTTTGAAGGAAAGAGGGCGTGACAAAGGGTTGGAGAAAGGGACAAAAAGATCCAAAGGACCTTTTCTTTCTATGGCTGTCTTCAGAGGTAAAGAGGCCACAGCTTTTAACAAAGACTCCGGCTTTCTAAGCCAACGAGGGGTTTCCACCTGTGGGCATCTTCTCAGCCTTCCCCATCCCTTCCAACATTCATAGTGGAGAGAAGATTCTCCTCAGTGATTCCATACCCTAATCTTGTCCAGGAGAAACACAAGTTCTGTCCTTTCTTTTCCGGACCAGCTTCCAAGTTGACCAACAAACTAAAAGTTGCAATATGCAAGGGCTAAATAACCTTTCCCAGCACTACCATTTCCATCTCTATATCTAGGTTAAGGAGGCTAAAAGATGATCTTGAGTCACAGACTATATATTTTCTGCACAGGAAATCTAGCAAGCAGGTTCTGTAAATGCCTCTATTATTCCCTCCACTGCTGCAGGGCTCTGTCTTATTACACTAGATTGGTTTCCTCCTGGGAGGAGGATGCTCAGATGTCACTAGTGGGAACGTTTTCACCTTTTACTGCCTCCCCCTGTCAACCAAATGCAAACTCACGTGCAGCTTCAAATACACCACCCTGGAAACTAGTCGCAGCAGTCAGCGATTAAATACATGAAAAAATCTAAACCAATGCATCCTGCCAATATAAAAAAAAATCTCCGTGAAGTTTTGTAGTGTGTACTCTTCACAGCTGTCTTTGTTACCGTTGTTCTGGACTCCAGGTAAACATATTAAATTTGAAAACAAAACAAGAAAACCAAAACAACAAACCCAACCAAAAAAAAACCACAACATCAAACCGCCATCAGAAAACTGCTACAATAACCTTTTTTCTTTTCTTTTTTAAAGAACAGATGCAAATTATTTCTAATCTTATAAATTGTACTTTTACGAGCCATTTTACCTCAGACTCTTATCGTTTGTTCCCTGTAGCAACCAAGTGTGGAAATTCCAGGTTTTATTACAAGAGTTCACCGGAGTAGCATGGCAGTCAATACCAATGCCCAGTTCGTATGTACCTGTCAGATCCAGGAACTGAGTGGATTAGGTGACCCTAACTCTCTTTTACCCTATATGATATATTACTATACACAAGCACAAGTAATGGAGAAAAGGGAAAAAAAACCAGGGCAACCTGAATTGTCAGCATAAAATACACAGTAACAGCACAGCAGTTCATAATAGCAAGGAAAACATCAAAGAAATACAATACTTTGCTGAACAGGAGGCATTCAATGTAATTATTAATGCAAAGAATGAATATTATTACCATAATGTAACTCAAGCTGCATCTGAACAGGGCCCCCTGAGGGAAACAACTTGATGTATGTTTACAATCAAGCATCCCAGGGAAACAAAAGGACACTCTACCTAAAGAGACATATTTATCTGTGCAGTATTTAAAAATGGCGAAGAGCAACTTCCAGATAAATCACCACCTTTCTAGGAACACAGGCTTTGCTCTCAATAACAGATCAAGCAGTCTCAATTTATGTGAAGGTTACACCTATAAAGGGTACACAGACTAATAAATTTTTAATAGATGTTATGGATGAGAATAGTGCTTTAAAAGCACATCAACAAAAATTATTTTAGGTGGTTACAATCAACTTGCAGCTCCACAGCGTGTTCAATCATTTGCTCAAATATTTATCAGTTATTGAACTTCTTAAATATGGTTAGTAGGGTCAAGTTAACAGATCGAGAAAGTCCCAGATCTAGAACAGAGAACCACGACACAGAAATAACAGGCCACCAGTTAAGAAATACAGCTCAAGTCTTGCTACAGACTTCTACCACTGCTACAGATCTGCCTCAGCCAATTCCTCCTGCGTCACACCTTCAAAATTGCTTCTAGACCAAAAGTTTTCTTAAAAAAAACCAAAACACATAAAAATTGAGCATTCTTGCACATTCTGTTCAGGCCACAATGATTGTACTCTGACAGTGTCAAAACATGCCAGCATATTATCATATACCTGAAAAATTAAAAGTTATAAAAATCTTTGTGAAATGAATTTGACTTTGTGAAAACCGAGCTAGAAAGTTGAAGTGATTTGTTTTGACAATTCTTCCACCTAAAACTTTATCTAAGCCTACATCTTCCTGGGAAATGTTTCAATTCTGACAAAAACATGTTTTCCAAAGACAAACTGTCCGTGCCCAAAATGTTTGCACTGCTGCTGCAGCGCATGAAATTGGACTGAGCTCTCAGCAAGCTCTTTAAGAGGCTACTGTCACTGATGCCACGTGTTTGACATGAACCTGGGGACAAGCAATGACCTGCAGGGCTTCATCCAGTATACTGCTGCTGTTCACCTACACCTGACTTGCCTTTAATGCTCCAGCACCTCGGCCTCTCTGGTCTCCAGCAAATGTTAATAATTTTGTCTCCTGGAAAGTGGTAACTCACAGCTACTTTAGCGTAAGCAAATACATGTTTGTATTATTACTTCTTGGAGAGTTTTTGGCAAAAAACTGCCTGTTGGTCCACTTTCTACGAAGTATTTGGTCAGAAAAATAAATACAAATAATGAAGAACTACTGCATTATAGCCTCCCATTTTTAGAATCATAGAATTGTGTAGGTTGGAAGGGACCTGTAAGATTATCTAGTCCAACCATCAACTTAACTCTGACAAAAAAAAACCCAAAAAACCATCACTAAACCATGTCACTAAGCACTATGTCAACCCATCTTTTAAATCCCTCCAGGGATGGTGCCTCAGCCACTGCCCTGGGCAGCCCATTCCAAGGCTTAATAACCCTTTCAGTGTAAAAATTTTCCCCAATATCTAATCTGAACCTTCCCTGGGGCAACTTGAGGCCATTTCCTCTTGTCCCATCACCTGTGACTTGGGAGAAGTCGGATCCACAATGCATGGATCCAAATGAACATAGCTACATGACAGCTTGTATCAGTCCACCTAAATAAAATTGTTTTCTTTACAACGAGGTGAGGGCTCTCTTAGTTTTTTAACACTGTTAATAAAGTTCATTTGTTATAAAGATTCATTTAAGAGGGTAAAAGGAATGGCCATAAGTGCTCTCTAGGCTGAAGGAAGCCTGTAGGCACCATGAGCAGTGGAACACATTAAACAGTGCGAACCCAAGAGCCCTCTGGAGTTTTCTTTGAGTGTATTACTTTTAAATTAGAGATGGGAAATTTTCCCTGTTGAAGCTGGACAGAAAACAGCTGTGCTCATTAAAAGAGGAGGAACTGCTAAGTAGTTATATAATCAACACTATGTAATTAACAGAGAATTATAATAGTAGATCTAACACTGAGCTGAAGTTGTGTGCTGTGCAGAATGTTAACAGCTTTGCATTCGGCTGCCCTTCACGTTGCTCCCCTTGTTCAATGGCGCTGCCAAGGCTGCAGATCCAAACGCTGCCGTGTTCCTCAGGCTCCCACAGCACCGGAGACAAGGCTTCTCCACGCCAGCTCGGTGAGAAAAGTTTGCTCAGAGGAGTCAGTCAATCCAGCATTTTGTTATTGCCAACAGAAAAATGTCTGTGCTGTTTTGTAACAAGAGTATCAGGTAGTCAAGAAAAGCTTCCACAGAGCAGGAGGTGGAGGAACGCCTCCTGGAATCCATGGAGCCTTCCCCCCTGAGAATGTCCATGTGCTCTTGGGCCACAGTAAAAGCACGTTGACCAAACACGAGAGGAACACTGAAGCAGGCCCACATTTAAAGCTGTTGGAGACTCTATCCACATGAAAAATCCCATATGCAGCACTGAAGACTAGATATGAAGATGTCCCCAGCTCATACCATTTATCTGCAGGTTGCTCTCTGTGGGGAATCACTGTTTATTGATGGGATCGCTGAGCCAATGAAGTATTGCTAGCACGGCAAGTCAACGAACCTAAGAAAGACAGAGTACCTGCCAGAGCCAGAGCCAATCTGAATGTCAGAAAAGATTTCAATGTAAGGTCGGACCTCTGAGTGAATTTACCGAAGTAAACAGCAAACGCATGCAACTCGAGACATGAGGATTCAGCTCCTTGTGCCTTGGGAGCTTGAACAAACCTCTTCCAAAGATCCTCCTGCTAGGTAACTTCCACTTATTTTAACAGGAATTACATACACAAATACGTCAGAAAATCCCTGCCTTAGTCCCTCTAGACTTATTTCTGCTGTACAGATAGGAAATCAATCACTCTTTCCTAAACCATACAGGTGTCATCTCTGATAAAGAAGCGTGATACGCTCCAGCGCCACGGTAGCTATGAGAGTCAACCCCGAATGCACAAACACAGGGTCACTGTGTCCCTTTGTTTTGAGGCCTCTGCGCTGTGGGAGCTGGAGGGCACCTCAAGCAAATTCATCCCTCGGTGCCAGCAGTTCACAGCAGGCAGGCTTAGCGACGCCATAACCGCTCACTGGAAACCTTCACCGTTCAGAGAGAAAAGTTAACAACTCTATACACAGTGGTCTGCCAACCCTTGTCCTCCCATTGTCCATGTCCAACTGGCTTATAGGACAGGATCTTCCCAGGTGGGCAAGTGGGCACCACAACTCCAGGTACCCTCTTCGCTGGAGGGAAGGGATGCCATCCAGAGGGACCTGGACAGGCTGGAGAGGCAGGCTCATGCGAATCTCATGAAGTTTAACCAAGCCAAGTGCAGGGTCCTGCACCTGGGACCTGGCAATCCCAGGCACAAATCCAGGTTGGGCAGAGAATGGCTAGAAAGCAGCCCTAAGGAGAAGGACTTGGGGGTGTTGGTGGATGAGAAGCTTAACATGAGCTGGCAGTGTGCATTGGCAGCCCAGAAAGCCAACCCCATCCTGGGCTGCATCAAGAGAAGTGTGGCCAGC
>JAOXNO010000016.1:2023395-2061911 GCA_028565335.1 Limnodromus scolopaceus
GCTGCAGATTCGACCTGCTGAGGTTCAGACACTTCTCAGAAAGGGCTATCGTGGAAAGGAGAAATCCATGATAGCATTTCTCTTCCCCCAACCGCAACACATTCAAGCTTTCTGGGATTTAGCTCTCCCACTGTCTCCTTCATCCCAGCTTGCTCGCTGCCAACAAGAGCAGGAGATAATACTGATTATAGTTGATAGAAACAAAAGGTACAGCTGGGAGTCCTCCGCAAACTGCTGACATCGGAAGCGATCATTAGCAATGAACAAAACTGCTACTGAACCACCATAAACTGCTTTTAAGCTGCCTACTAGTGAATATATATATATGTACTAAACAGCTCGCTCTCTCCTCCATTATCCACAAGCAGACTGACAAGCGCATTCCTTACCCCGTGCCTGGACTTGGCAACTCTGTAGGATATAAAACTGCCAAATCCTAAACTGTTCTGGTCACATTGAAATACAAATGCACCAGAGGCATCCTCCCCATGTTTCCTGAAACACAACTCCGTTTGCTTCAAACTGCCTTTATACAAAAAGGTTCTGATGGTGGCACACAAGTCTTTCAGATTTTGTCTTTTGGTTTTTCAAAACTGAGGAGTCCAGTGGGCCAAAATCCGCCCTCCTCCTCCCTTCCCCCATAGAAATGGGATGAAGATTTTCAAGTACATTTATTGACCAGCAAGTAGGTCATAAATTTTAAAATATAACCTAGGTGTCCTGATTTCCTGGTCTTTTTCTTTAACCACTAGATGACACTACTTCCTTATATACCAGCCCACTTTTCCAAGGTTTCTGAGCACTTCCACCTCTTCTTGGCCCCAGCTGGAGCTCTGTCTGGATGCTTATGAGTTCTGGGTATTGATTCCTAACTTCAACACAGAAACAAAATAATTAACAGACTAAAAGATAAACAGCTCTGCTACGTTTCACAGTCATACTTTTCAAACATTTTCCTTTACTTTGTGCTTGACTCTTCTCTTCCCAGCCTAATCAGGCTGTTCCATTTAGACATTTTGTGCATTTTCAGTTTTCTTGCAATCTACCAAAATTTCCATAATTACTAAGGCAAACCTAAGCAGATAAATAAATAAGGGCTAATATTAACTGAGTCTTCCAAACATCTCTTTAAAATTTCCTACTGCAAGGTTATTCTTACAACTCAAGACTCATGCATTCTGGAGGTATTCACTTAACGACAGAAAATTAAAGGTCCTTATTCTGCAACAGGATCTGCCAGAGCACGTATTGAATCATAGCAAGTCTCGGGGATCTTAATGTGGATTCAATGAATAGGATGACAAAACTATGACTTAGAATTAGTGCTACTTCCTGTTTGCCCATTTTTAGCGATTACTCAATAGCGCAGGTCAATGTTGCAGTACTGCAAGTGCCACACGATGCATGAAAAAGTACTTCATCAACTGCTTTTGTATGGGTTTAATGATGAGGATTGGACAGACTATTTTAGCTTCCCACATTAAACCAGAATTGTGTATTTTATTTTACACTTCAAAACCTCCTTTTTTGCTTTTCCTCAAGGGTCGTTTTGTGGTTTTTTTAATTGCTTTTGGAATGGCACACTGTCATTTAACCCTCTTGTTCAGTCTCATTTTCCACCTTCTCTATTTTCACACACAATTGAACTGGCTTACAGCAAAATAGAATTTATTAAGCTGAAGACAATGTGGGTAATCAACATAATGCACTGTCTGCTAATCCCTGGTTACTCCATTTGTTTTTTACTGTTTATTCGACTTTTGGTCTACGTTGTTTAGAGCAGAGAATATGGATTTTCTTCACTGAGAAGAGTCATTCAATTGGAAAATGTGTGCGATACTTTGTATGTTGTATGCACAAGTACCAGCACAGCACTTGATAAAAGGACCATCAATCAAATCAGTGTAAGGAGCTTTAATTCTCAAGACTCTGAAAATTCCTCTTTTAACAGGCTGTACAAAAGCAGCAGCAGCACCATGTGTTGCTAGCATAAACGTACCTAGCAAAAGCATGGTCAGAAGGTTGTGATTATTCATTTCCAGAAGCACACCTAAGTCCCAGTGGAGATCTGGCTGCCTTTTCACATGCATTTGTATACACACATGCATATTTTTATATGCCAGACCAGGCTGGATGGGGCTTTGAGCAACCTGGTCTTGTGGGAAGAGTCCCTGCCCATGGCAGAGGGGTTGGAACAAGATGATCTTTAAGGTCCCTTCCAACTGTAACCGTTGTATCATCAGTAGAGCTCACCTGTGCTGCAAAGGATTTACAAATCAAGACCTCAATCCCACAAAGACCCAAAAATGTGATTTACCATGCAGACTTTGATTCACACCATTCGCCTTTCCCACAACTTTGTTATCCCAAATGCACTGGTAGCATAACATTCTGGGATGCATGGGACCATTATTGCAAGGAACATGGTGCGAAAGATGGATGGGTATCACAACTATTCAACTATTCAACACAGTGCTATTATTTTGCTATTTTAAATTTACACTGCATTAACAATCAGTTCTCCCATCTCTTTGAAGTAGATGCTGCAGCAAGTAAAAATAACCCAAACACACAGTAGCCTATTTTCCAAGGAGGTGGGAAAAAACCCCAAACAAACAAAAAAAAAAAAACCAAACCACAAAAACCCAAACAAAACCATAAGAAGGGGTAAGCGTTCAGTGTCTCAGATGGTTTGCTTCACATACAAGCAAAAAAATCACTGTCAGAATAGCAAAATCTATCCTATGATGGAGTATTGCCTTTGAGAAGCACAGGTACGGCAGACATGAAACACCAATCAAAACCCAACACATGTCCAATTTCCCCATGTCAAGGCCTGTACTCTCATTTGAGCAGGCAAACATCTATCCTGAATTATTGCTGATATGTAGACACCCAGATATCAAATTACAAACAACAGATTCAGTCAACTGAATAATTGACAGCAAATTAAAACCAGCTCTTTTACACATATCTGATTGCAATATCTGACAGCGCTTTCTGTAATGCAGGGTGGTCGGGGGGAGGAACACGCTATTATTTATACAAGATGAACAACAAGCTAAATTGAAACATTTTACTGACTATATCCTCATGGAGGCATTTAGCCCTTTTTATTTTTTGATTTAAAATAAATGGCATTTCTATTTGTATTTAATTTCATTTTGTTTCATTTCTAACCGACATGCCATTATGCTTCAATTTTCTCCCTGTTTCTGAGTATTCATCATTTTAGGGAAACCAGAGTATTGCAAGTAACGTGAGACAATAAATCCACAGACTTTATGTTAAAGCAGAACAAGCATCCGCTCTTTGCTCACACTGAAGAGCTATGGGAGAGCGTTTCCATTCTAGTCTTCATTTTAGACATTTAGAGGGAAATTCAAAGGGCATTATCAGAGTTAACCATGAAATTTCAATGCGAGTTCATTACCTAATGTTACCTTCTATATGCCAACAAGCCACTAATTTCCTCCTATCTCAGCTTTGTATCTATCACACGGAACTAAAGATTTCCCCACCTCGTAGGGTTCTTCAGCATTTGCAATGCACTTGGCTAGTGCAACGATGAGGGAAACAGAAATGCTTTTATAAATCAGTCTGCTGAATTCACATCGTTACTGCCTCCTAAACTCACTGATGAGTTATTGCTGTGAATCCTCAACCATTCCATGAACACCAAATATAGCAAAATTTTACCCACGTCTTGATATAAGAGGAAAACTGCATTGGAAAATTTGGGTTCTCACTGTTGAGATAGAAGGAATAATTTTTAATAATTTTTTTATTTGTATAAGTTATACTATGTTTCTCTTGTGGTCTGTAAGTAACACCAAGGATTCCTCTTCCTGACCACCTTCGCTGCAACAGCAGTGTCCTCGGGAGCCCCATGAAAACTGTTATGAGCCTGGAGATTACAAGTGTCCTTTGTAAACTCTGTTAAACAAGCAAGATACTAAGAGATTAAAATAAATTTAAAAAAACCAGGAAAATTATACAGTTGACACAGAATCTCCAGCAAAGCCAGCAGGGTTAGAGCATTCAGAACCTATTTTAAATTTCTGGAATTAGACACCTGTGGCTATTTGCTGGCCTTCAAAAACCCTAGGCTGTTCCAGAAGCTCAATAAAAAGCAACAAGTTATCTCAATGTTTTTCCATAATCTTCATGACAGATAAAAGGTTTGAAAAGGAACATAACAGAGGACACAGTTTGCAAACTAAATATTAGCTACACATCTGTGAAGAAAATAAACAACTTACAGAATGCTCTTCAGGTTCAGCTCTCTATCAGCTAAATTGCATCTTGTCTATGAGAGAGATAAAAATCAACAATTCCCTATCTTCAATCTATGATTTAATAAACCCATTTTTCTCAAAGGGATAAGCAAGCCTGGTTAGATTTCTGTAGTTTGCCAGGTGTAGGTTTTGGGTTTTTTGAGGGGAGCGTCGGGGTGTGCTTGATTTAAGTTCATAGTATCTTCCACTCTACCTTGAGCCAAAAGACATGTTTAAAGATGTTGCCATCCATAGAGACATAGCTGACAAACAATAATGCAGACTGTACCTAAACACTTTCCTGTGTTCTGACTTTCCTAGCAAAGGAATCAATGCTAAATTTTGTTTCATTTACCCATAAGGTAAGACAACTTAGCTTCCTGCAAAATAAAAAAAAAAAAAAGGTCAATTTTCTGCAGTTTAATCCAGTGAAAAAATACGAAGGTCATCCTGTAGGGCAGAATTTACCCTGGCTTGGGTCCACACACCATCAGCTTAAGTCTGAATAAAGTGATCAGATGCATTGGGCTGGCTACACAGAGTTATCCAGGAAGTTCCCTTTCAATCCCCATCTCCTACAGAAAACACTTTAAAATTCTGATGGCTCTCATCCGTTAGAAGTTTTCATCATTTTCTATCCTTGCTGCACCACTCCTATCCAAAATCTCCTCAGCAGTTTAAATTGCTCCTGTTAAAACTCTTCTCTTCTTCCCCGAACAACCTCACGATACTCACAGAGTCCTAGCACTGCTACAGGAACTTGAGAGAGATGAAAAGCCTGTGAGAGCTGAGTTATCCTCAGTGCCTTCAGGATAAGGACCTCAAGCACCTTCTGAGTTACCCTCGTGCCTGACGAGCAAGTCTTTCCTCAATTGCATCTCTCCATTTCTAGCAATTTATTAATAGCATTTGGAAACCAGATAAACAGCAATTTCAACGAGTACATACTCACTATATGAAATCTTTACGCGATTAATTCTCACTTTGTGATCCTTGACACAATCTTCACCCATTCAACAAGTTACTTTCTGTATTTCAGTCTCTCCTAGAGACTGAAATTATCAGTGTAAGATACCGAGCAAATATTCCAAAAGTCCATCATCTGAAAACACAGGACAAGGGCCAGAAAAAATACGTACCGCGGGAGCTCCTGTAAGAACTAAGTGATTTACTAGAAACATTGGGAGAGACTGTGGCAGAAGCAAAAAACATCCCTGAATCCAGACCTCACCAACATTCCATTGCTGTATCCATGAGTCCCATCTTTCACCTCTCACAAAACCCGTTCATGCAGCTGAGGCAGATGCCTAAATGCACAGATCGAAGTTGAGACGTTTTACATTTCATTTCTGATATGAGCTCTCCCCTCCGGAATGCAATTCAGCCTCCAACAGGACAACCTTCTGTTTAAAATAAAAAACCAAAAGCACCCCCCACCATCACCTTTCTAGGTAAATATTTGTCCTCCCCAACTTACAGAATAATCTTTATGTTTACACTGGGAACATGTGACTGGGAATCTTTCCAGCCTTTCCACACAATGCCCAGGAAAAGCTGCAGATTTCTTCTCAACACCTTTGAGTCTTAGATCAACGCTGCAGAGGAGCCTCATGGGGGGCTAACATTCTCTCATACAGCATTTACATCTTAGCAAACCTTCGTTACCCTTTCCAAGGAAAGCTACATTTTCAGCTACCTTTCAGTTTGGTCTAATAAGACTGGCCTGTCCTTCCCAACCTTATCTTGTAACATAAGTACTTCTCTAAATGCTTAATAAATCTGTTTTTCCAATAATGGAAAACTAGGTTGATTTTTCTAGAGCTCCTGCACTTCAGGTTTCTTGGGAAAACACTGTCATTTTTGACAAATACAATCTCTCTGCTCTGCTGTGTAATCCTACTGTAGGCCCAGCAATCAAAAAACTAATAGGCCCTTCACAGATTATATCTGAACTGGAATTACTTCTTTATAGCCTATGAACATTTTTCATATTAAAGCAGTGAAGTCCATTTCCAACAAATCTGCTTGTCATTTTGTGTGACTTTTAGGTGTCTGTAACTTGAAGTATGATTGTGTTTACCCCCCAACACCTTAACATGCAGAGTGAACAACACAGCGTTATTAATAAAGTTCTGTTTCACTGAAAAAAACAAACCCCAGGTTCAGACCCGAAGCTAAGGACCTGGCAGGCTGATGGATATTTTTGTAGTACTTCTCTTGCTGCAAAACTATAATTTATGAGTTTATGGCTATCCATATGGATTACAACAAAAGCTTAAGTGCCCTCGAGATGAAGGCAGGATAAATGGATAGGCAGGTATGAGGAATTGGATGGATTAGAGGAATAATAACAGTCTACACACAACCCCTCCAAACCTTGATTTTTCTCCCTATAGTAACAGATCTGTAGCTAAAAAAATTTGTATTTTACTAAATAAAAGGCACTGAGACACACACAATTAGCCCTTTTACAATTTCAACCTATTAGCCAAAAGCTGAAGTATTTTGTTTCTATGCCTACAGTTAATGAAAACACGTCTACCTTATTATTAAAGGCAAATTCACATCATCATGCTATCTATTTCAAGTCAGTACATTGCTCCTAATACTTCGGAAGAGCAATTTACCTCTCTAGTGTTATCTCAAGATAAATTTTAAATTTAGATCAAATAAGGAAGCTCTCTGTTGGTCAATTCTAAATTAAGATTAAATTCTCCCATAAGAACTCCTCTTGCAATGAAAGAGGATGGCTATAATTTAAGAAACACCTGCATGTGAAGACTGCATGGCTGCAAAGTTTTATTTGAGCAGTGACGAATTTCATTCCTCTTTGGGACCAACTCTGGAAAGATCTTAAAGACTTCACTAAATGGGTTAATTTCTTCCTCAGCTCAAGCTCGGTGTCACTGCCACAGTTATACGACATTTAATTCCTTTTTGGACAGATTTAGGGAATGGCTTCCCTTAGGTCACCCAACAGTTCTATGGCAGAGCTGGAAACTAAAACCACATCTTGGGCTACAGCTCACAGCGCTACCGAAGAGGCCGTAAAATCTCATATTTAAGACTTGGCCACTACCAATATTCAATATAAAGTGTGCTAAGCTTTTGTCCATCTCTAAATGCCATTAATAATTTGCCTTACTACTCCATGCCTTGTGGAATGTACTGCAACTCTTAAAAGCATCTTACCATTTAGAAGAATTTCTTACAATTTCTTTTCAAGGCAAAAAGTTTTAGTTGATTTTTAGCAGCACACATGAATACACAAACTATCACATCAATACTCAGTTATACTTTCATTCCTTGTAACCCAAGAGGATGCACATTCAAAATAGCTCAAACAGACCCTAACAAAATTTGAATTATTTGTCGGGGTTTTTTTAATTGTGCTTACTGATTAAATCAATACCATTCTATTTTTTAAAAAATGCTGGCTATGTCATTTTGGTATTAGAAATGGACTAACTAAATTACTGATCCAAGTTACGTATGCATACACGAATTTAACATTTACTTGGACCATCAAATTTTAAGGTTCAAGAAACCAATTCATTTTTTCTTCTATTTTTTCAAACTGAAATTCAATACCTGCAAAAACCCACTAACTAATTTATGAGATATATTGAATATATATTTCAATATTCTAACATTATGCAGAGGGGATTTTTTATTATTGCCAAGGTCATAAAAGATGAGCAGATTCAATATTTTATATCGCCATCTATTACTTAACATGAAGAAGATTCTGAGTCACAGTGGTGAAAAAGCATAATATTTCTTCTACCCAAGTCTCAAGTACCCAAGATTTCAGGTGTATCGATATGCCACAGTGCCACACAGACATAATTGATGTTGTTCGAGCACCAGGTGTTGAATGTTCACATTACCATGACGCTTCGCTGAGCTAATAGACTCCTCAGCCTCAGGGGGGGTCCATCAGGCAGCCCAGGTAAAAATTCAACTGTGTCGCAGCCAGCATCAAAGCTAACAGGTCCGTATCCTCACGCTACGAGAAAGTACCTCTAACGCAGCTTCCAGAATAGTCATCGTTTAAGCAAAATGCACATACTCATCAAGAATTCAACCTTTGTCCTTAGACTTTCTTGCTAGCGTTCCACACCCCAGCCACATTTTTTATTTGCAGCGCAAACCCCTGGCAAGGGAACAAGAGGCTTACGAATGACTTAAACCTATTTCAAGAGCTCAGATTAGACCATGGAAAGACTTCCACAGACCACTGTGCCACCACAAGAAATTCCTACTTATCGAGAGACCCTTCACAATACTGCACGCGTAAACCCACATATACCTCACAGCTGGTATGGAACAGCTCATCTTTCAATGCACTTCATCTCTATCCAGTGATCACTTAAGGTGAGAATGTCCATGCAAAAAGTCATAAAACAAACAATTCTATCAATTCCTCACTCCCGGTAGATCATGTTTGTGTCAAAATTCAGGATGGGTGTAAAATTTCAGCCTGAACGTTATAGTTTCACCTCAACATCAGAGGCTTATACACTGAGGCACTAGTAAAACACGGCAGAAATTTATAATCCATTAGAGAACTTTGTTACTTACCGAAGAGGAGAAGATTAATACATAAATAGTATTTTCAATCATCTTGAAGTCCAGTGCTCCGGAATTGAAGGCAAGCATAGGTAAGACTGAGTTTAAGAAGAGGCAAAAGTGGCTGGGCCCAAAGCTTTCTGAAGGAAATGGGTTTTTCAAAAAGCTCTCAACAGACACTCACAGGATCAGGGAGCCATTTGCTGGCTCTACCATTAACCCAGTCCAGGCCCGGGGCAAATTGATTTCACCTGAAACAGAGATGGGCCAGGAAAAAACCAGTACCTGAAATAGCCAAGACATACAAAGGATGCTATTAACTACACTAACAAGGCACAGAGATTTAGGAAGTCGTTCAGAGAACTGGGCTTTCTCATGTGTCTAAAAAATTCTTAGGACAATGACACACTTACCTAGTTGGTGAATGTCAGGCGTTTACATAATACAAAGCAAGAAATAAATTAACAAGAAGCAATTGATAGACAGGGATAGAGACAAGCTCAAAGTATACAGTTTAGTGGCTGAAAATCTGAACAATTTTTTTTTTTCCAGCTGGGCTGTTCACTGCAATTACTTCAACATACAACATCATCCTTCTAATAATTAACAAAACTGCATGATGATTTCTGAGTTCTCATTGTAATCAAACTCTGATTAACTGAAGACTTTACTGATGTGCATGTTTTTCCCACTTTTTTTTTTTAAATCTAAGCACACTCAGGCAAGCAGCTAAACACAACAAAAAAGACAACTTCTCGCAGTACGGCTTTGCAAATGTCTGCAACAATTTATGGTCTCAATCTTACTTCCCTAGGTGTCAAACAGCACCTACTCCCACCTGAAAATAATTATCATTCTTACCATTAACACGGTTAAGCTGATTAGCATATAGAGCACCCTTTCTGGCTGGTGATTCACAAAGAAGCACAGATGTTGCCTTTAGAGGGAATACATTTCACATACCTCTTCAGTTCAAGAGAAGGGATTTCCTGTGGCTAAAAAAGGCAGTTGTAAATGGCTACTGCCAGAATAAAGAGACAAGGAGAAAACTTATGAACTCCCAGAGCTTAAAAGCTTTACTATATTTCCATAGTCAGTATAACTTTCCAAAGTATGCCTCCAAGCTTATTACCATGCAACTTCACATTCAGGTGCTGCATACAGAAGCTTGGGCAAAATACTTTATTAGTTCTGTCTCGTATTTTTTGAAAGTTTCACCTGATTAAAAATGTTTCAAAGAGTATTAACAGCCATGGTCATTTGTTATCGAGCTTGATACATTTGCTCCTATGTATTTCAAACTGCTTTCCAAACCCTCTTCTCAAAATTGAGGGTTTGCAGCTCCTGTTAAACCCAAGAGGGACCCTGTGAACACAAATACAGTTGCAACCAAGCTAAAATATGGTGCATTTTCTCAAAGAAAGATCCTGTGGTGATGGCTTAGTCTCTGGGTGTTTTCCCTCCTCTCGTTTTAGGTAAAACATTTTATTATGAGACTTCCCGGCTGCAGTAGTATCAAAGATGCTGTCTGAACCACTCAAGATGTTTTATTTTCTCCTCGGGAGGTAATTGTTCCATGGACCATGAATAGCCTAGAAATAACTTCATTTAGAAAAGTCTATTTGAAGTACCAGACAGGCTGCTCGCTCAGTCATTACGTTATACAGCTCTGCTCGATCTAATCGGTGCATATAGCTAAAAAGCACTATAGAGCTTTAAGTATTAGGTATACACTTAGTGCATTCTTTCTTTTGATGCCCCAAACCAACTCATTTACTACCCAATATCCAGGGTTTTAATTGCAGCCCACTGTCACACGTACTACACACTCTTGTGTCTTAAAGTCTGTACCTTTTTCCTGTACCTTTAATGGAACTGCAAAGTGCCAAAATGATGTGCACTACTGAGCAGTATAATAAGTGTTAGGACTGTAAAATAAATCCTCATGAAAATCATCTTTTGCTGTTAAAACTGTATTCCTTAGCTGTGCTGCTCTACTTCCATTTCAGTTCTCTTAATCTTTGCATAAGACACTGGCTGGTTTAAAACCAATATAGTATTTCAACTTCAGACTGTGGCTTGCACAAATCATTTAAGTTCAATTGCTATCATTTTATTTAGAAGGAACATATTTTATTTTATTTTTTCCTCCTGCTGCATTAAAAGTACAGGGTGAAAAAAAAGTAATGTTCATAGACACACAAAGGCAAAATACTAAAAAGAATAAAGGCTCTTGGAAGCTCCAAGTCAATTAAATTGTCCTAAGTTTCACAGATCAAGGACTTTTTCTCTAAATTTTTTCCATGTAGGAAAATCCTGCCCACTCGAGCTGAAGACACACAATTTTGACCAGTACCAGTAAGAATTTGGCTACAGAACTGCATTTGCCTTGAACAAATATGGACCAAGAAAAGATGCACATCAACTGAAAAAGTCCAGGGGAAAGTAGCAAGACCAAAAATATAACCAGAGTGGAAAAAGAGAACTGGTTCTGGTTTTTTCCCATAGGCTGTAAAGAAGAAGGCTGGTTTTCAGCACCAGCAAAGGGGCTGCAAATTAAACAGAAAGTAAACAGATGACAGTGAGGACAATTCTTTTATCTCCACTGATAAAGAACAGCTGACATCACCAGCCTTTTTCCTTTTTCAGGCACAAGCAGCTTGGTTCTCCTCCCTCCCAGCATTAGATTGATCTAAAATTCAAAGAACGCCCCACCTAATAAGACAAGTCTTTCAGTATTGGCATCTCTCTGACTGCTAACTAGGATGTTACATCACCTACTTAACGTTCACAAATGCATGTATGCATATTAAGGTATGCATATCCAAAATTGTCTCACCAGCAAAAAAGAATTAAGTCATCCCATGCAGTTTGACTGACCTACAAGAGACCTTTTCTCTGACGTGTCATCTCTACAAGAAATGAAGTTTTGTGCATGACAATGCAGGTTTCTAATAAAAGATAAAGCATCTAATTACGACAAAAACCGGAGGGCAATCTGATGCTTAGCCTTCTCAGAATCCCTTGGAAAAAAAAAACCAACCTCAGTCATAATAAATAATCATGGTGTTATTTGTTACGTAGTACCTGCACACGTGATTATTTGATATATTTTAGGTAATATAAATATATAAATAGCCAATGGATACAATGTTTACTAGTGAATCTGAAAGAAATTAAAGAAATCAATTTCATTTTCCCCACTGAACAGATATGAAAATAAAACCAAGCTATTTGACCTGATCAACACCTTGAGAGTAGAGCCCTAGCACGTGCTGTAGTAGAAATCCAAGCTCTGGCATCTCAACACACACAAGATGACACAAACTGGTACAGTAGGGATAGTATCTGTGTGCTGTAAATAGGAATTTTTTCTTCATATTGAAGAAAACCAAAGCACGTTTATACGAAGTCATTTCCCTTGAGAAGTCACATTTTGATGAAAAACTGTTTTTTGAAAAAAGACATGCTGATAAAACATTTTCAGTCAACATGACGACAACTACAAATACACGCAACATGCACTCCCCATCAGCCTCCATCAGTACTGCTAGTGCAAGTAATAAGGTTTTTTTTTTTCTTTCCCTGATTCTTATAACCTCCTCCTTTCAGAAAAAACTCTGGGACTGCACAGTTGAATCCCCCAAAGACTTAAGAGTGTATGGATTCTGTTCCTTTCACAACTCATAATTCATTTTTGGAGACATAATTGAGAATATCTATCAAAACTTACAAGCATTTGCTGACCTGGGAAAAAAATGTCTTCCTGGGACTCTGAAGTAATACACTGCGCTAAGACTTCAGGCATTGCTATAAGCTTTCTTGTTTCTGAGTCAAAAAAATCATAAAGTTCAAACCATATATAATGAAAACCATAAGCCGGTTACACAGTTTATTAGTTAGAAATCACACTTGAAATCAGGACTCCATCGGGAATGTACAATCAAATTAAATGGCAGCCAAAGGTAGGAGAAAAAAAAATATTTGTATAGGTGTTTTAAAGAGGTGCCAGCTCAGCTGGGGAAGAAGGAAGGGTGGTAGCTAGGGTGTCCTGGCAGCTTTGTGAGCCATGTCCGAGGGACAGCAACCCAAACTGTGCAGGTTCTGCTTCTAGGGAATAACCACAGAAATGGAAACTCAATTCTGTTCACCAGCCCAACAAATCTCAGCAAACTTTAGGTAGCCCAAGTCGATCACGTATTGGTTTACTATGTCTGGGTAATAGAGGAACATGTGGGTTTTTTCTTCCCTGGGCAGAATTACAACTCAAAGTGGTACCTGCCCCTACTTAGAAGTTTTTCAATTCCTCGTATCTATATTTAGAAAAAGACACTCAAAATGACTTTGGATTTCAAAGGAAAAGGTGTCAGTGTGTTATCCTGGGCGTCCTATCATATAATCCCCCTAACTCCCAATTAGTTCCTCTAAAAAGCAGTTCAGACTCTATTTACCTTTTGTGAAATCGATTAATTCCTACCATGTATTAAAAACAAATCATTTCACTTTCATCAACTTTACCCAAAACATTCCTTGCTCACCGACCTTCCTATTAATTTTTTTTAATGGAATTTAGATGTCATCTCAATTAGTCCTGCACCACTAACAAACTTAAATGCAAACAGAGAAGACACTTAGATAATGTAGTTCTCACTCAAATCAAGGCAAGGAGCCTAAAAAGAAAATCTCAGTCTGAGCCTCTTTGTTCCTTAGTTCTTCACTTCTGGAAAGGATAATAGAAGTTCCCTCACTCACAGGGGTGTTGTCAGAGTAAGTACATTAATGATTAAGAGTTGCTCAGATATTACAGTAATGGAGGACAATACCTAAGATAGTATTTAATTTATTCAAAGCCCTACAAAAAGCGCACAGCTTCAGAAACCCTGCAATATGCATCTAAAATGCTAAAGTATTCTTAAATCATTCTAAATATATATTACCAAGAAAAAAGGAGTTTGTGGCCAAGTGTAAAACAGCTTTGTTCTTAAGAGAAAAAATGGCACTTTTATCCCCCTTCCTTTTTTTATTCTCCTACTTTTATCCCCGCATTCATTTCCACTTTACGTTGTTGCAGAAGTCAACAGTGTAACTCAAAGCTTTGTGAATATATGTTTGTTCAGTAAACAAGTTAAATGTGTTTGCGTAACTCTTACTAAAATAAGATTCAGCCTTTACTGAATGGCTGCACGTTGCCCATTCCTCTCTGCAGATACATATCAAAAATAGTGAGGGTAAAATAAACACATAGACCACAAAAAGTTTCCAACTATCTGTCTTATCATAGAGAGGAGAGCAAGCCAAATTGTGCCAGGGAACGTGAGGAGAATGGTAAAGCAAAGAATCACTCAAAAGGTCCGATATATTTTCATGACAACTTTGCATGTACTAAATACAAGGACAAAGAGAATTACGATGTGTATGTTTCAAGACTAAGAAATACATTAGAAAAAACTTTAAACACCCATACTCTACTACTGATTTAAATGGAACTGGTTATGAAATGAGATACTGAATAAGGTCAGTGAAATTAGCTCAGAAGTCTGAAATAAAATCATATGCAAAAGCATTGGGCACTGGCCTAATTCTGTTTCCACTGAAAAACAAAGAATGCCATGTTTTCCTTTGGTTTTCAGTTCCTTAGGGGATTACATTTTGATAGTTTTTGCTTTGCACAAACGTTTGCAGAATTACAGAAAAAACCCTGCCTAAAACTGACACCTTCCAGTACGTTCACTCAGGCATTCAGTGACTAAAAACAAATCACCTCCACCCCTCGGAGCTGTGCCACGTGTATCTAGACAGCAGAGCAATTTTACCAACTAAATCTCAGAATCCAAACCAACTGTTGCAGCGTGCATATACTGACTGCATTAACGATGTCTGACATGAGTGTCACCCCAAGCACCTAATTGCCAAAACTCAGCACAAAGTTTCCAGTCTGGTGATCACTCTGGCTTTTATTTGGAGACTTGGCTCAAGTGAAGATTGTTCCCGTGTTAGCACGGCATAAATAGTTTTCTGACAGCTTGTGTACAAATATTCCTAGCTTAAAGGCAGCTCTTTGAAGTTCATAATCTCTTCTCTCTCTCTTACGGTTTTTCAAGAAAAGAACATGTGTGTAAATGCTTTATCATGGTGACTGTGGCTTGGCATTGTCTTTGATACTGTCTTGGTTTGTGTTGTAACGATAATAAAAATTCTAGCTGCTGGGAACCTGAACAAGTCCCCGCATGCTTTTTTTACTTCTCTGCTGTTTACATCATCACCCTCTTGCAAAGTGTTTATGTGGAGCATTATTAGCGGCACAGTTTCTGTTGACGTTGCAGCAAGGAGTATTTCTCCACTAGCATTCCCATGGAGAAACGCTTTGCAGACCAAAAGGAAAAGTAGCAGTGCTCTTCCTTCAACTTTTCCACCCTTATTTAAATCAGTAATGCTGTTTATTATGCAAATGGGCTTAACCTTCCTGATGGGCCTACTTGCCAGAGTAAGGCACAAGCCTGGAAGAGTAAAAACTTCATCCCTTACATTCCACACCATGACTGTGTCAGTAGGTTGGGATACTTTTATGAAGGAAGTCATGCTTATACTTAGTCTCATTTACTGCTTTGCACTGTACTAAATGGAATTATAGATGTAATTATACACTATGTCAAAAATAACTGTAGCTAAGCAGAACTACCTCTGCTCCCACTCATTTTTCCCTGTGTAACGGATAAGCACAAAAAAATTGTGCACAAACACAAATTAAGAGCTTATTTACTCAAAATGATAAATTATAGTAATAATTAATAACGGACCAATTTTAATAATAATTAACTATGATTACTGCTGCTCAGAAAATAGTACTCCAAGTATGTCCGGGGAAAAATACTGTACATCAACATAAGATACACTTGGCACAACCTATTGAAACTCACGTCACGAGAATTCTAACAGAAAAATACTGTACATCAACATAAGATACACTTGGCACAACCTATTAAAACTCATGTCACGAGAACTCTAACTGGAGCACAAAGCAAACAAAAATTTCTTTCCACAGAGCTCAGTGGTTCTAAGATCTCTCCTAATATTCAAAGAGTTTCTGCCTACAGCTGACTGCTTTACACAGCAACAAAAGCACGACATAAACTTACCTTTACACAATCCCAAAAACAGTGCCTTCGAAAGTTTAGACTTCCACTTACTTTTTCCCCTTGTAAAGGGGAAGACAACATTTCACCAGCTTTACCCTTGTACTTAGTGTATACATCACAGTGTTTAAGTATATAAATTTTGATGATAGATTGTTACTTCAATTAGTTGACTGGCTGATTTTCTATAATTACAATAGTTTGTCACTAGGTTGTTTTCTCTAATTTGTCACCTCAATTATATAAATTAAATTGATTTACAGAAGCGTGTTTATATAACTTACCTTCAATGAAGAATTCACAAACAAAGCTCTCAGTAAGCTCTTCAGACCTTTGACCGCACCGTACGTTTTCCATTGAAAAGCATCCCGTCTCAGTCTGTAGGAGACAGACAGAAAAGCACTGAGAACACCTTAAAGCAAATACTGCTTATGCGAAACTGTTCTTTCTTCAATACTTGGCGTTTTGCCTAACCTGTATTTCAGAACAAATGGCACCTCCTTAAAAAAAAGTAAAGTTAACAGCAATTGCCATTTTTGTCTATGGCTAAGGGAAGGAATGAAGGTAAAGATATTTATGTTTTATTTTCAGCTCTGCCACCAACTTGTCATGAGCCCCTGGGGGACTCATTTAGCCTTTTGGCATCTCAGTTAACTCAAGTGCAACATAATTAATTCAAATATCTAATTACACATTCACTTTCATCAGGGGACCAACAAAATGACTCCCAAATTATTATTATTATCAATAGTTTCAAATACCAGAGGTCACAGCAATGCTGTGAATCTGCTCAAGGCCATCATTGTAAAATGCTTCACTATATAGATAATCTAAAACATAAGGTGTGTTGGCTCTGATAAAAATGAGCCGACAAGAGACAAGTCAGGAGCATCAAGATCTCAGGGCCAGCCCTGAAATGCATCTAGATGTGATCACTGCTCACTTAAAATCTAAACCAAAGATTTGTCTTACTTCCAAACCCTTAGAATATGCCCCCAAAAGTAAGCATAAGAGAACAT
Source organism: Limnodromus scolopaceus (assembly GCA_028565335.1). Lineage (NCBI taxonomy): Eukaryota > Metazoa > Chordata > Aves > Charadriiformes > Scolopacidae > Limnodromus > Limnodromus scolopaceus. The sequence continues at coordinate 2,040,397 of JAOXNO010000016.1, forward strand.
CTTAGGACTGTCATCATTTTCCCACATAATGCTCAATTTCCATATTTTCATATCACATAGCATAGCATCATATATTATATAATTACTAAAATAATGGAAACTTATTCATATTGAGAATTCCAAAAGTTCTTTACGTTCATAGAAAACAGCATTCTGTTTGTCACAAATAAGACCTGTCAGGCAGAAATGAGCCAAGTGCTTCAGGATCCCAAGTAATCAAAACAAAATAAACTCCAACTTCCTTCAAGGTTAATTAGTATCATACACAGAAACATGACCCAAAAGCAATTTAGAATTGAGAATGGCTTTCTGTCAAACATAAGGTCAATCCTATAAACTGTAGCATTAATAAGATTGCATAGGCCTTTTTGCTGAAAAAAGATATCAAAAGAAAATGAGAAAGGATTTGCACAGGACTCTTCTTAAAAATGGGTGCTATCCTCATTCACCGTGGCGTAACTCAGGGGTCCTTCACTTCAGTGAGACTGAACTCACACGCACAGTTACGTGGGCAAAAGTAATATGAAATGCCAAAGAACTGCATACCTTAAAACCTCAACCTTTAGCTCAACTTGTTCTACCTTTTGTCTCCTCATCAGGTTACTTAACCGTTCCGATAACAGTAGAAAGAAATTTTTAAGTGATTTGATTGATACCTTAAAACTGAAATGCTACCTGAGGAATGGAGTCATCAGAAAGACCCACATAACCTCCGAGATGTGAATTCGATTTTATTATGCTCAGCATGTATTACCTGCCTAGAATAGCTCACTAATTGTCATGTTGCCCACTCGCATGTCATTTGGATGCCCGCCCCAGGGCATAGGTGCTGAGCAGGAAGATTTTCACTTGCAGCACGTGGAATAAGGCAGTGACTGGTGGCTCATTAGCGATCAGTCACATCTCCCCAACACCACAGCCCATGTGCCACCGCCACACGCTGCTTTACATTTCGGTGCATCCTTTTGCCTTGGGTATCACAAAGACTCCATCAAATGCTCTCATTATTCACCGGTTTTGCTTTTCAAGCATCGAGACAGACACCTGCCCAATAAATTGCTGGACTTCCTCTGGAAATCTGCATAACCTCTTGGCTGGATTACATCTTTGCTGCATTTTATTTCTCACTATGGTATTAAGAATAGTAACAGGAAGTCTGGATTTTCTCCTCCCCATGGTTCTCTCCTTAAATAGCAAAGCAATATTGTAAAAGCCCCCTCTTGCCCAAACACACACATTCTTTGCTCTATTTACTTTAATATAATTTCTCCTGTTTCCACAAGTTATGGCCACTTTTAATGATCCTGCTGGTCCACATGGGCTGTAATGAGAAAGGGCCAAACACTGCGTCAGTAAAATGCCATTTCTTTCAGTTACAGCCTGGCTCAAAAAACCACTGTGAGGACTTCTCCTGAGACACAAACATTTTGCTGTTTATGAGTATTTAGGTTCTTGATAGCACAGAGAAATAAAATTTTAAAGAGCGAGTGCCTTAAGAACCCGCACATCCCACTGAGACTTGCTTAGCTTTTGCAAACTTTATCTTTACCCCTGCAAACAGTGAAATCACAGAGGGATCTTTGGCACTTTTTTTCCCCTCGCCTATCTAGTCTATGTCTAGTGTCACAAGCAAAAACTGTCTCAAGGTAGGGAATGTCACTTAATTTACTGCCAATTAGCATAAACTTTTAATTACTGGCTGCAGTATTGAGAAATTAAAGAACAGAAGAATTAAGCGCTTAGAGAAGCCACATCAGCTTCACTCCCAGCACCTCACCCTTGGTGGCTCCACTTCTGCCTCCTCCTCTCCTCCAGTGTCACCTCCTGTGTCCCCTGCCATGCCTCAACCCCGGTTCCGCAGAGCTGCCATGTGCTCCTCCGGCACCTGAAGCCTCAGGCCTCAGCCTGCATCACCATTTTGTCTGGCGACCGGCCGGCGGCGACCGGCCCAGGCCCCCCACACAGGCCACCCCGGCAGCCCCCCCGCCGCTACCACAGCCCCGGCTAATCACACCCCGTACTGGCTACCGAAACTCAATTCTCTGGCCTCAGGCTTCAGGAAATTGCGTTTGCGGGTTTCCTCTCTCCTGTTCAGGTGCTGCCACCAACCGTCCCGCTGAGATCGGAGCAACAGCCGGCGAAGGGCCCGCACGGCGCGGCGGCTCCTCGGCTCCCACAGCCGGGCTTTCCGCAAGAGCAGAAAGGAGCGATTCCTCACAGAAAAGAGATCTACCCTCACCAAATATAAACCAGACAGACCAAATGAAGCGATGGCTGCCTCAGCCACTAGCCTTTACCACAGGGAAGGAGCCTGCCTCCCACACAGCTGCCATGGGAGCTCCTTCCACAGGTGCTCCAGCTGCAAGGCTCCCCAATTTTTAAGTGTGGTAACTTAACCCTTTATCCACTCTTCAGGTGAATAAGGCTCGTTCACACATTACATACACGCAGTGAGGCATTAGATTTAGCAGCGGATGCAAAAATCTCACTGCAGGTGGTCTGACACACCAAAGCAACAGATACACAGCAGAGGTGCTCTCACCATGTACTTGTAAAGCTTGTCAAAACATACCCAGTATTATTTTCTTCTCCCCTTCCCAACTCATGAATGCTTTGGAAAACAGTCAGGGGATCCTTAATTAGGGATTTGTCTTGAGACAGCTGCTTCTGAACACTGCACACCGCCTTGAAGCATCCGAATTACCGAGGCAAACATGTTCTGTGTCAGCTTCTGCTGGAGATAACAGCTTTATTACAAAAGCCTATGTTGTGTACTCACACTTTTCTGACAGCTGAGAAAACCCACTTTGTTCATATTACCGGGAAAATAATACAAAAACAACAGAGGAAGGTGTTTACAAGGCAATGCTGGCTCTCTGAGGGTAGGGCAACCAGTGGGCACTGCGGTCTGGCGAAGAGGACACCAGCATGGAAAGTGTTATTCCTGCAGAGTCAGAAAGGGGGATTAAAAAAAATATACATAAAAGGCAAAAATCAGTTCTGTGAGGGGGCTTCTGAAAAAAAAAAAAAGCAAGGTCCTGTGCTTGAAGGGTCCTCCAGGGCAGCGCTGTGGCTGCAGCAGGAAGGCAGGAGGAAACAAGACATCACCAAAGGCGGGGGGGGTTAACAGATGCTAAGGCTGGTTTTGGTTAAAAGCACAACCTTTGGTCCATTTCCTTTAAAAACTAAAGCATCCTTAAAGCCAGCACCAGAAATTATTGTGTTTGACATACCACTTGCTTAACTAGTGCCAGCTATGCGAGAAATGGGCTCCTTTTCAGTGGTCATGGCTTACTGGTCAGAGCTGCTCATGCTTCTGTGAGCCCAGGGCTGTCCGGTTTATATTTGGTTGAGCTAAATCTCTTTGCTGTAAGCAGAAATAACTTTATTGTTTGAATTAGGTGGCTGGGCTTCCTGGATATCCTCTTCACTCAGTGAGGCTAGCTCTATCATTAGGATTTCGCAGTAGGTACTACCTGAGGTGCTCTAATTGTCCTCCAGAGAGCCCAGTCCTCTCACAACTACCGCAGGAACCTCAGAAGACCAGATTCCCAACTCAAGTGTTTATGTTCGGTATGAAACTTAGCCAGCTTGAGTCTTACACTTTCAAGTTTAAAAGGATATTGGAAGAGACGAGCATAACTACAGCTTGGCTACAGTGCTCATTTGAGCTGCAGTTCTGTGGCAGCTTAAGTGGATCCGTTTCCTACAGCTAACCTAGCACAAAACTAACCCAACCAAAAAAATAAATAAAATGTGATTAGCTTTCTGCTAAGCTTACTGACCTACGACAGCTCTACGCAGGGTCAGAGAAGCACTGGAGCTGGCACAAGCAAGGGCAGGGGACTGCAGCACCCAGCAATTAGATTAGCACAACATTAAAAGGAGAGACAGACCACTAGAGACAGCTGCAAGCTTGAAGTAATGATGAAAGTTTATGATACCATACCCACCCTGGAAGAACTCCAGGATTCCCTCTCAGGGACTATATATTCTTTATAATGAAGCTCTTCAGGGCAGGGAGCACGTCTGTCTGTGAAGAGGAGGCAGCAATAAGAGAAGGTGGAAAAGAGGATGAAATACTGGATGGAGACAGAAGTGATCTGGGTCTGAGGCCGTTTCCAGCTGTGATAATTCAGACACTTCCATTCACGAATTTAGAATGAAAAGGTAAAATTCCTGCTCCTGCCCTCTGTGAAACTGAGGTCCTGAAGTTGTTGAGGACAAGGAGGGTTTTACACTGCCTGCCTCAGCTAGACACCATTTTGACTTTGGTATAAAACACATTAGTGCAATATTAAAGGTTTGCAATGAAGACAGAAAGAAAACTGGAATACAGCTTAGGGAAAGAAGTGGCTGAATACAGTTTTGTATACCACAAAAAATCCAATGTGGAGCCCAAAGCAGAGGAGAAAATGATAAAGGTAATATACTTGACAAAGTTTCACAGAAAGATACACTGGAGAAATCTATCCAGACCATTTATTCCTCTGCGAACAACTGGATAGACTCATTACAAATTCTGCCTTTGTTGCTCCATAGAAATGAAAATGCTAATTGGTTTACTTGAAGTTTAATTGAAAATTAATAGAATTTCACTAGAGATTTGCAGAATAGGACTAGAGTTAAAATGACATTTGATTAAAGTCACACTAAAAATGCACTCAAGGACATTCTGAAGACAGCGGCAACAGCATTCCTTTTTAAAGTGGAAATAAATATTTACCATTAGCAGCAACCATTAACAAAATCCACTGTTTTTAAAGAAGCATAGTAACACAGTGATACTTCAGCAAACCTGTGCCTTTCTCAACATCTGTGCACCTCAAAGTGAAGGAAAAAAAAGAAAAAAAACCACCAAACTTGTTACTTTCTCCATTTAACAGCACCTCTCTAGTTGTGTCTTCAAGGACACTCTCTAAGTGATCCTACCTTCCAGCTGTCACTTCTCAAGGAAAGATCCTGCAGTCTGCTGGAGTTCCTTAATGATCTTTCTTTATATTCCATTAAGACCTATATTTCTGGTCTTTCAGGCGAGACAGGGCAACTCAATAATCGCTTGGTGCTTATAAACATAAGCAACATTAAGAGCTGAAGTAATTCAGAGGAAATGTAATCATCAACTTTTCAGGCATGGATTCATCATCATACGAGACCGTTACAGGACTGGTGCTGTACCAGGATACACTGGGCCCTTTTAGGCACCTGGACATACAGAAGAGAAAACTGAAGTGCTGCGAAATGGGTTTCAGTATAACACAGCTTCTCGCTCTAAAGCTCCGTAAACTTTTCTGTTAAAAACCAGACAACCGAAAAAAAAAAAAAAAAAAGCCCCCAAACTGAATCAAATTCCATTCTTAATACTATTTTCTACTAGCTTAATGTAAATGCAAGCCAAGACCCAGTGATGATTTGTATAACTCTGAACTACCGAACACTAATGTAGAACCTGGAAAAAACAAGAGCAAGACCTTGACTTTAGGCTAAATCGCAATACTTGTAGCCTCCTGCTTTAATTCAAACAAATAGAACCCCTTTGCCCTTAAAAATGTATACATTATTCATTGTTGCAAAAGAGCTTTATGAACAGTCTAATGACTACCAGATACTGGCTGACATTAGACTTGGATCTTATTTTCTTTTAAGTTCTATGTTCAGCTTCTTACATGGACCAGAATAATCAAGACAATGAAGAAGGGCAACCAGTACAAAAGAGCACCAGGGTTTGGGACAAATTGTGTTTACAACTATACTGGAAGCACGGTTTTATTGCTTCTTCCTTCCAAAATAAACATACATCTGAACCAAGCCATTCCATTTCAGTCAGTTTTCTGTGAAGCTTTGGTAATAGATGCTGATTGGGTTAACAATTTTGGATGCTTAAGATCTTTAAATAAGATGGGGGGAAATGAGGCATATATTAAAAGCATATATATCACTGTTGGACACCAGCACTGTGGAATAACACAATTAATGGCCAAGTATTTTGTTCATTATCATCCTGTAATAATGGCCAGGAAAGATTTGGGTGGGCAGGGGGAGAAAAAACTCCACAGGCAGCAGATCTATCTTCTTTCCACACATTAGACTTGCAGACACTGTCTTTACTCTTAGCAGAGGATATTTAAATCCATACAACATGCACAAGGAAGATGAATATGCAAGCTTAAGAATAGAAGCCTAACCAAGATTATAGAGGAAATTTCCAGGGAAACAGTGAACAAATCAATTAGAATTTGTCTGGTTTTCTGTACATGTCAGTATTCTCAAACATTAGTAAAAGAAGAGATACTCAACTGCAAAGTGAGTCCTGTGCTTTTGCTTTCCTCCAAAGAAATGAGGTCAGGCTATAACTCTTCCCTAAGTAGGATTCTTAGAGACTTCTCTTCCCACTGACTTGGATATCTGTCTTCATAAAGATAGAGAAAACTAATAAATATTGAACGCTGTCTTAAAGTAACAGTGCAATTGGCCAGTGTTCAACAATGGCATTTGCACAAAAGAAATGCTTTAAGAAGAGAAAAATGTTTGGCCAACTGTAGAAAAATCTGTGCTTGAACATCATCAAATACTGGTGTGAAATGAGTGTACGATACCTTTGTGGAAATTAACTGGATCAACTGAATATTCATTTGATTGACTGAAATTAAATTTCTTTTATCATTACTATGGTAACTGTTTGGATGGCATTTGATATTTACTTGAAACGTTACTATTTCAATACGATCATGAAAAGTGGGTCATCTAACTGCCATCTCCATGAATACATATATGCACACTTACAAATTCTCCACGCCTGACTTAATTGCTTTCCTTTCCAGTCAAAGCTAAATCAGCACTAAAAGAAAATATCTATTGATCTGAACCACAGGGCCATCCGTTCTGAGTATTGTCAGTAGTAGGCTCCACAGAAAATAAAGACATTCTCCTAAATTATCAGCTGCAATAATGTTATTATAGAATCACTTGATCAGTTTTCCTAGGAGGTCAAAAGAAGGTAAGAGACTAAAGATTTATTAGCGTTTAAAAAATGTGTTTTAACTATGCCATTTCTGTTAATGATAAAACCAGATTTTTCTGGATATTCAGTGGATTTTCTACTCAAGGACGGGATTGAGCACCCACATTTTCAGAAGAACTGCCACCAAGATGAAACATCCAAGGTGTACCACGTAACTAACTACAGTGTCGCTCTCCAGGTCAGGAATGACTCAGGCATGGACTAGAATTTAAACCACAGCAAGAAAAACTCCTGTTCATAACCTACATTTTAGTATTCAGGAGTCATTAGCTTTTACTGCGGACGAGTTGCCAATAGTTATAATGACAAAAGATCAATTTTAACCAATAAAAAGACCAGCACAAGATTGCTGCACCTCAAGTGTTCACAATGAGTATTAAGTTGCGTCTAAAATACGTGCTTCCGGTTTTCCACTCCGCTACTGCTTGTGTATAAACTTTATTGCTAATAAAAAGAACTCTAAAAAATATCTATACTTTCATTGCAATGTATAGCAGAAGCATACATTGCCAAAGCTTTAACATTCATTTCTACTGACACTCCTTTATTCCATTTCAGCATTACAAAAAGTCAGTAAGATTCTCTATCAGAATAATAGCCTCGATAAAAATGGGAATCAGGTCTACACGATCTCTTTTTGCCACAAGTAAATTAAACAAGGATGAAGCCCATGATCTTCATAACACTGGGGTCAAACAGAAGTAATTACATTATATAAGTCTATTTCTTTTTTGAGCACTTTTTCCATCAAGATGGGTTCGATACACAATAGGGCCCTGCATATTTAATAATTTTTGGTCAGACTGCAAATGGAATAGGAATAGCTATGGCACCTTCTCCCTCCAGCAAATCCTTTTCTGGACATACATCCCAGAAAACAAATTTCAGCCATAAAATTCCTGTCTTGTATCTAAACCACCAAGTCTTTGGGTGCACAAACACAGCTTGTCTGGCATGTTCTAACGTATTACATAGACATAAGCCCGACTGGAAAACTTAAAACCACAGTTCATTGGAGTCTTAGACCACATGAGAAAATTAATTATACACAATAAAGATACTACATAGTTGATTATATTTTACAGAACTAGATCCCTCATCCCCTAGAAAATGAAAAGATACCAGAATTTGAAATTGGTCTATCATTAAGAATTACAGATAAAGCACAGGAAACATCAGGAAACGACTGTTACTATTTCTTTCATCACTAACACCCCCCTTTCTCCTAATGCATCTCTACCCAGCAATTTGGCCTTCCAGAAATGACTTCCCAGAGAAAAATGAACCAGAGAGGTGTGATAGCGCTAAAACAATTCTCCGGAGTTCCCAGATGAAAAATGTCTGGGCATAAATCACTGAAAAACTCTGCAAAGTTCAAAAATCGGAGAGCCTCTGACCAACGGCTGCCCACCCGCTTCTGCTGCCACTCTGCCTGTAAAGGGACACCAGAACTGTGGTGAGTGACAGCTGTGTAATCGATCTTGACCAGGTTAAAATCCAGAGTCCCTCGTCATGTATTAAACGATAGCAAGAATAGTCCCAGCATAATCTTTGTCAACAGAGAAAATTCTTTGCCATTCCCTAAGTAATGCCAACAGTAGCCAACGTACCCTGGGCAGAAGAGACAAAGCCCCAGGTTAAACTCCTTTAACATTGTCACTTATGGAAGTAAAACATACACAGTTTGTGTCAAGAATTTAAATGCTTGAGCCATCATGAGAACCCCTAAATATTCAGCAATAAACAAGGGGAGCAAAAGAATTTCTGAAACATTCTTCATTAATTCCCCCTAATTTCCCTTACTATTTTTGTTTTATTTTCATGCTTCTCCTGTTTCATGCCTGTCTTTATTCCAGCACATCAAAAAAAGGAAGGCAATATAAGTAAACAGTACAGAATCAGTTCTCTATCCCTCATTAGATTTCACGATATTCAAGCTACCACCTTAATCTTTACAGCCCCTGCTGAACTTCAGAACCCCACTTCTCCAAACAGCTTTAGGCTGTGTCCCCCCTCCTCCCCCGCAATTATTTTGTCTTGTTTCATGTTACTTCTTTCCTTTAGTTTTTGTTGCAAAACAAACTAATCCTTTCATTTCAAACCCATGTCATTATTAAAGCCTCTTATTTTGTCGTTGTGCTGCATCTGTTCCAGAGCCAGATTTCAACCTTCTACTCAAGTTTTACACCTCACAGTTTAACCTGTTGGATGTACTTTGAATATCACAAAATTGATCTTTGTTTCTCATTCGCAGGTAGACTCAGGTGCATCCTTGTCTCCTAACCGGCGGGCAAAGCAATTACTATGCAATGAAGTTCCATTTAATTTCACCGTTTTAAGGAGAAAATAAGACTTTAAGGAGAAAGAAGATCTGCATGGCACATTTTACACTGAACTCCATCATCAGTTCCAAACGAGGAGTATTTGTACTAATTAATGCTGTCACACAACTTGCACCACAGATCCAAGGTACCTCAGTGGAAACAAAAGCCTAGAACGGTTCCTGAATGAGCAACTGTGAACTCCAGCTCCAGTAACGTTTAATCCAATGAACGTTGCAGCAGGTTGTACTTAAGAATCAAAACACCACAATTAGACGCAGAGACATCTAACGCAGAGACACAGACACTTGGGGCACAAAAGAATTCGCAGCCTACATGAAGATGTTCGTTGCCTTTGATTGGTACCATAATCATTCTTCCAATTTAGAGCGCAGCAGCTCGTTACTGTCGGTGTATACCTGACCTAAAACATTTTCCTTTTTAAATATTTCATGAATCCTGACATTGGGAAGTTATCAACATGCCACTAGTATGCATGACGTGTTTGAATTTGGTCGTCCCAGAAGGCGGTTGCTGATCACTAGACTGCTAAGTAGAATAGCCCGAGTTGTACATGACTCTTTGATCAAACATGAAGAGCCAACGTTCAACAGCTGTAAAGAAAGGAGAGGGAGAAATAGATAACAATACATCCGTCTCTGCGGGTTAGACTGTTGGACTTCATTTTTCTCTGGGGCCCTGGGAAAAAAAAAAGCTCATTTGGAACTATTTAGTAATTAGAGAATAACTTATTAATAGAAATCAGTAGATTTTTTTTTAATAAACATTTCTTCCTTTTTCAATTGACCAAAACCCCACCCCGTCATCCTCTAACAAGCACAGGAATCAAACACGTATATGTTACATGCACAACCAAAACTTCTGATGTGAAAGCAGTTGCCATCCATAGGTTGACAACTTCAGAGTCTCACTCCACATTTTGGTATTCTTTACTATGTGCCACTGTACGGGGGACACTGCCACATGGAATAGGTCAGATGCCCCTAACACACACACATAATTGTTTTTCTGAGGTGTAGGGCAGGAAAATATGAATGGAAATCTGAGAGAACAGCACAGAAGCAGCAAGATGGCACAGGAAACAATTTATTTCTTAACAGTGAAAGAGGCTTAGAAATTCCCCAGTTCTGAAAGGCTCTTCTATCACATTTCTACGTGCTGCGCAGGAATGCTTATGTCACGCATGCTCCTAAGCCAGCCAATGATCTGCTACCACTGGGTAGGGTAAAGGAATTCTACTGCCAATGGGAAGTTCCACCTAAACATGAGGAGGAACTTCTTTACTTAGAGGATGGCAGAGCCCTGGAATAGGCTGCCCAGGGAGGTGGTGGAATCTCCTTCTCTGGAGACATTCAAAACCCACCTGGACACGTTCCTGTGCAACCTGCTCTAGATAGACCTGCTCTGGCAAAGAGTTGGACCCTTCCAATCCCATGCGATTCTGTGAAACTCGCCTTCCTAAGTCATAAGCTGATTATTCCCAGCTCTGCCACTGCCAAATTGTGGACTCTGAGATACATGGCTGCCACATTCATCCCTTTGACCTACTGTTTCTTTTTTCTGTTTAGTTAATATAAGAGCCTTGCCTCCACAGACCTTGTGGAGACGCACATTCAGCACACGGCGCGTTGGGGCCCACTCTTTTTTGCACTTCTGGGAACGAACATAGTACAAATCATTAAATAGCAGTAAAGTGGACAAGAGCAGTAATTATACCAGCTAATGGCTGATCTGAGCTGGGCAGTCTGTATACATTATTGCAGTCATTCCGTTCAGAACATCTTAACAACAACATCCTCTTATGAATATGCCTGTGCAAGGTCAAGCAAAAACAGTAGCGTGGTGAGAAGGAAAGCTTTAAGATGAGCACTCAGGGAACCATCAGTAATACAGGCAACATCAAGCACTCCGTTGAGAACACATGGTCCCCAACTGAGTATTCAAATATAAATTGGTCAACCAGGAACATTTGAAACCAATTACTTCTTTCCCAAGCAATTGTAATGGAATGATTATGCAGGCGGATGGAAAGGAGAGAATTAAATGCATCGGAGGAAGCGTGGGAGGACAGCAGCTCACTCCGTGATAAGATGTACTCTATGCTTTTAATAAATAGCAACAAATTGCACGTACCCAGTTAAAGTCAAGCAGCAAGGCAAGTACTTGACTTTCCTGAACTGGGTCCAAAAAACTATTCTCATCCCTGTTGGCTTCAAAAAAAATAACAATTTCAGGGAGCACGAAGGTGCCAGGATATTTCTCGTTATCTGACATATCTCAGAAAGGGAGCTTGTCATCAGTTCCCCAAATTGAGTCATCAGTACTGAAATGTCTAGCTTAAAATACTTCTTTTGCTACTAGGTACTGTGTGCACGTACGTGATTCTGATGTAGGTTTTAATACATGTTACTAAAGAATTTATTTTTCTAACCAATGCAGCAGTGAAGCACTAAGTTCTCAGGAGAGACGGATAGACCAGGGCTCCTCCGGAAGCTGAATTTGGTATTGTTTTAGGTCTTGTTTTTATTATTATACCTAACCTTTTCACTCAATCTGACATGAAACATTTCTGACAGGTTTATTAAAACCTTTTGTTATTACACTTGACATTTATGAAGGGCAGATGATAAATAAGCAGAGGAATGACATGTTTGCCAGAAATTCAGACTCTGGTGAGAAAGTCTTCTCCCTAGCCTCCTTTTTAAATGAAATCTACCCTCTTCAGTCATTCACGTCTCTCTAGGAAGGAAAAAAAAATAAATAGTTTTTCTGCACTTAAACAACTGGTTTGATCTCACTTTTGAATTCCAAACATCATGACTTCTCTGTTTCCAAACCACAGAGGCCTTACGCAAGTAAAGATTATTCGTTTGACTTAAGCAACAGGACAAAGGGCAGCGAGTTTTAGTGCAGTGAAATCATACTGAAATTTAATACAGTTTGACACCAGCTGTACTGATCTGAATTGCATATTGCCCGAGAAGCTCTTCACTAGCCACTAACTGCAGCTACTGATAGGGAGAAACGTGGAAAGTAAAGCACTCTCTCAGCATACACGTACAGAAAACATGCGATTCATTAGAATATTGTATCATTCCACAGGAAGATACTAGAAAATTATATGTAATAAATCTACTTATAGTACTCCATGCCCAAAATTTGGAGACAGAAATAGTAAAAAATAATTAAAATAAGAGTAGACATTTTTGAGGCACGCTAGATGTAGTTTTAAGCCCTGCAGACTCGTGCATTGGTTCAGTAGAAATCACCGAGTCAGTGTTTAAATCCTGTTGGAGTGGGATCACACTGAGCTCCACAGACTTAACCCCATGTTGAAGGTGGCTTCATCTCTTCTGCAAACACAAGTTTGTTCTCCCCAGAGTCAAAGGTGAGTAAGAGACAGGGTGGATGTTGGTCTTATCCCAGCCCAAACTCATGATGTGATGATGAAGGATACCCAGATGACAGAGCTCAGAAGTGTTCCCAAGTCCCTGCATTTGGCAAATCCTAATAGAAGGAAGCTTTTTATATTAAAGGATCAAGTTGAATTATTTTGCCTTTTGGTCTATGTTTTAAAGTATTTAGTATTTTCCACATACTGCCAAGTAGATGCTTTGTTTGTTTGTGCCTGTTGTTCTGTTTTGCCACTGCTGTTAAACACCTCCTGGGTCTCAATTCTCTGATATTTCTACACTTCTGTATTTTGGAGCTCTGGGAGGGCGGGGAAAAGAGATTGAGGAATCTAGGCTGGAAGTGATACACCGCAGTGAGCATCATCCTCAGGCTTTGCTGCTGACCAGCTGTGTGAGCAACTCCCCAAGGTGCTTTTCTCCTTCTATGCTTTATCTCTCTCGTTAGATAAGTGCAGCACAACAGGAGCTGTCACTCAGTGTATGTTTTTACAGCATCTGTCTCAGTGATCTTGGTCAGAAGCAGCAGGCACTACCGTAATAAACAAACAAACAATAGGGGATATTCATTTTGCAATTTATGAATTACTCCAAAGCCCCATCAATGTACACTTAGCTCATAAGCCCCATGCGAGGGACCTTTTTCTTCTCGTCTCTGTGTATGGAACACAGGGAAGAACCTCTCTGCTCTGTTCCCTCGGTCGCTGCTCCTTGAGCTGTACCGTGGTCTGAAGATCGCGCACGGAAAACCACAGGTTTCCTGGAGGGGGCTGATACTGGTCAATAGAAGGGACAAAACCTAGACAAGTCAGGCCACTGCTCTGGTGCAGCGTTAGCAAATCTAACTTTGCTCATTATTCCAAATTAAGAACAAGAGACTTGCAGAATGCTCGGGTGGGATCACCCTGCCGCGGGGAAATCTTCTGTTTCAACTCCACTGTAAAGCCAGAGTTTATATAAGGATATAGGTGGGAACAGCCATTTCAGCGTTGATGAAGTCTCCCCATAATTCAGGAAGAGTTAATTGCTGTTATATCCAAGTGCCACAGCTGGCCAGATCCCAGAAGATTCATAAGGTTGACCTCCAGGTGCTCTGACTGGAGGCTGCTTTAGCTCAGCTGGCACAACTGCTGACAAAACCAGTCATTTCTCAGAATTCAGCTTAAATCACCAGAGAAGAGACAGGCTTCACTGGGGGCTCACTGATGTTTTTAACAGTAGAACATCTGCTGGTCAAACAGGCGAGGTGAATAAACAGCGTTACAAGACCCGTTACACACCGAGGTTGCGTTTAAGTCTCAGCACATTTCAGTTTTTGCAAGAGTAACTACAGAAAGGAACTAAAAACGGTGAATGGGAAGGAATGTGACATCCATAAATGTCACAAGGAGTATGGAGCAGCTATAGAGCTCTACATTCATCACCAGTTTCTTCCAAAGACTGCATTCTTTAGCAATTAGAGCTGGGGTTTAAGGACAGCATTGCTGAGTTATTTCCTTGGCATTATTGTATTATTTAAAGGATGGTGTAACATCGCAAGGGAAAGTGATCTATGTCTGAAAATGTGCTTTGGGCAAATTAAAAAGCTCTGCATTGATCAATTTTGTAAAATTTTCTGTGGCAGTTTCTACTAGGGAAAAAAAAATAAATCAAAAAAATCAACCGTGTTTCATTTTCAGTCAGTATTATCCAAACACAATCCTTTCACATTTCTCAGAAGAAGTGCTTTACAATATCTAAGTTCATGAAAGCTTGAATCAACTGAGGTTTTTGCTTTCAAGTGCAAGAATTTTCTTTGGGTTAGAAGTTCTGATTTTGATCATGTCTAATATTGTGAATAGGCCCAAAAAGGACAAAGCTCAGTAACAGAGGAGTAATAGAGCTGGGCAAACGGTATGAAGGTGGTACCAACTGTGTTGGGCATGAATGATGCTGAACAAATGCACGATTTCTGAACAGCAAGTTTAAAGATTAATTTGTTAAAAGCACAAGAAGTATTGATGTTTCCAATATTTAAACAAATGTCAAAGTTCTGTCACAAAGCAGAGATGCTCAAAGATTTGTTTTCACTGAGACTACTGAAAGCTCATTTGCATAAAAATATAACTATTACTGAGACTCTTTAACCTTGTGCAGGAGGCAGAAGAAGGAGAGAGCACAGAGTAATTCCAGGTGCAGCTGCGTTACAGCACAACACCCTCCACAGACCTTGCACTCTGCATTAGGCGAGGATGCAAATAGTAAGTCAATAGCAAGGTTATTTTCTTTCCTATTGTGCTTCAAAAAGACAACAATTAAGACAATTTTAAAGACCCGGGAAGGACCATCAGAATTTATTTGTATAGAATTTAACCATTTGGTTACTAATCATCTTAAGAACTAACTCTCTCTGTAATATTTGCACCCGTTAACACTCCTGGAGCAAGGTGAAGAAAGTCAACACAGTCTCAGGTAAATCTGCATGGAGACCAATGAGCCTTTGATTTTTGCATATTAAAATACTAAATACAAATACAATAAAAGTGAGATCAGAATTGCCATTGCCTCAGCAGTGCTAGAAATAATGATTTTAAGTTGATCACAAATTAAACAGGAAAAAAATATATTTAATGTGTACCTCGTGGGAAATTTTGGCTTTTCCCAACAGGAATTTTCCAGGGACTGAATTCTCTAATTCTAAATAACCCCATGTATAACACTACTGCTTTTGAGTCATCCTTACATACAGTCATAAAAGTTTATTCAGAAGACAAATTTCATATCATTTGTAATCATATGGCACAACCTGAGGTCACATTATCCTCTGCTGCAGAGACATTCATCTGCATTTCATATGCAGATGCCAATAACAGGGACTGAAATCATATTAAACACTGAGAGACTGTCATAAAAGCCCATCTAGTAGATAAAGAAAACCTTTACAAGTAGTGTGATGGACAAAATCTGTAATAGGAAACAATCCGATTTATCGTGTACTTTTCACACCGAAAGAGGTGCATGCAGGTATCTTCAAAATGATGGCCTTTGGCAGCTTTTTTTTTTCTTAAAAAAAAAAAAAAGTGGTGAATGTATGAGAGAAATCAAAGCCACAGGTACTTCATCTGTGCATTCCTTTGATGATCAAAACCTTTCACATGGTTCATAGCAATTTTGATCTAAGAAGCCATATTCTTGTCTATAGCCCAGTCTTTAAACACCGATCTCATTGTGGAAACGTGGCAGAAAACGCCCACTATTCCCTGAGACGGGGATCATAAAATACACTTCTGAGCCACACACGTGCGAGGACATGGATAGTGCACTCCAGGACACCCTTTTCTCAACTGCCTGCTCTAGACCACACTGCAGCTCACCCAGAAATAAGCACAATCGAAAGGCTGCTGAAACAAATCCTTCAATATTTCCCAGCCTGTGGCTCTCAGCCTGTGCTATCCCAGCGAGAAAGATCATAGCAAGTATTTAAACAACTGTGGGTGACACAAAACATAAATCCCAACATCCTCAACCAATGACATAGATACAGTAGGATGCCCAAATCTGAATTTCTAAGAACCAGGAAACCGTTCATTCAGAGCAAGGGAATTTTCCCTTTTGCTTATCAGCCACTGCCTGCCTTGCATGAGACAGGTCACAAATGACTGGAGAGGTATGTCCAAGGACTGATTCAGTAATGAAACAATATTCCAACTTTGCTGAATGATTTGGGGAAAAAAAAAAAAATAAATTAAAGAGAAGAGACATTCACTTGGCAGATTGACAAGTCGGAAACAATCAGCGCCAGAACAGCGATGCGCCAAATGAAGGGAGCTGGGCTGCCACGGAGCTTACGGCCGTGACCACCTAGAGGTGTGAATATTTGCAGATCTGCCCTCACATACGCAGATCATACTCAGATTAACTGCCTATCAGCTGTTACAGATGGCAAATTGATATTTTTAATAAAGCACAGAACTTACAGGGTTCTGAACTAAAAATAAACAAGACTGTTTCCTTAAGTCGCACTTCTATTTCTTATAAGTTTTAATCACGGAATCTAATACTTCACTGTGTGTATGGGTTTTAGAACTCTCACATTAGTCTTCTAAAGGGGCAAATTTCTCTCCTGCTCCCAAAAAAGCAGGTCTCAACTTCAAAGTGTTCAGCTCCAACCAGAAAGATTCAGGATTTGCTGGTAATGACAAGGAAGCTCACAGGGGAGAAGGATAGTCTGATGGTAAACAAGCTCAAAAGGCAGCTGATGTACATTACTGAACGAGTGGCTTTTCTTTTTATTCAAGGCTTTTCTTACTCTTCCATCAGCCTGGGAGATGACTCATTAATCCGGTATTTTTGTGTTATGTTCTAAGTAGCCTTGCTGTATTTCTTCTGTGTTTCTAAACTGTCACTTACGTGTACAAAGCCACTCAGAAAGCTCCGAGGATGGCTGCTAATTATCTCAGAGAACAAACAATAGTCCTCAGCTGGAGCAGCTAAATGGGAAAGCCTTTGTTATTTTTAGTGCAAAGTCTCTACTGCTTTTCAGAATGTTTTTAAAATATTGCTTTGTTCTGAATATTGAATTGTTGGAGGCTGTAATAAAGCGCGCTCAGCTGGGAGTCATGGACCGCCTTTCTTGGGTCTGCCATTCACCTGCAGCATTTCGGGGCCAGCTGGGAGACAACGCATAAATAAATCCACTCACGTGCATAAGTTTCCAAGATCAGAGTCCTAAAGGTGGAGGGGGTGGGTGGGATGCTCTTAAAGTCAATTAAAACTAATAACTGAAGAACAGGTACAGTTGATGCTTCTTTAAACTTTGGACTTTTCCAAGCTTAAGTAGCTGAAAAATCCATCCTGCTGCTCCTCTTAAGAGTACCGTCATGCCACAGGGTTAAGCAAGATGAAAACGGAGTGCTAATTAGAAAATAAAATACTAGAAACAGTTTTAAAAAGGAATGTCACGTCAAGCCAGTCAAGTTCAGCCTATGAAAGGAGATAGAACGCAAAGCAAATTAATAGGCATAATAACCTAAAGGGATGCAATTGTCAGGTACAATTTAGTGAGCCCAAATGAGTTCCTAGTTGAATTTAACTTAAAGAGAATCAGATCTGTTAACCTCAAATTAAGCAAAAATTATTTTTCAATTAGCTCATACAACATGCAGCAAAAAAAAAGTTTACAGTAATAAACAGCAATTTCGTTTCACAAGCTAGGTAAGCATGTCTTACCCTTAAAATTTCTTTATTCTGACATAAACTCTCCTAATAAGGTGGGAATTGACAGAGGTGATCAGTGCCTGTGATTTACTGTAGCATTTCCAACAATGGAAAATTTCCCAAATCAAATTTATAACCACTTCTGGAAGAATTCATGACACACAAAAGGTTAGACTGGTACAAACCCCACAAGGAGAACAAAACGGAGCTGCCACTGTGAAGCTTGCAACCTACTGCACTAAAAATGTCTTTAAAACAGAAATTAAGGGTTCAAAGTCTTTGCATCAGCAATGATACGGGTCAGTGTGGATTTGCACAATTCAAACCCTTTCTCTGAGGGACCGTACAGCAATTATCAACAGGGCTGTTGCGATCACAAAAACCTCCCACCAAAGCTGAAGAAACGTGGGTGCTATCACTTTGCCTTAGATCTCGGATATTATCCACTTCATTACTGAGCCCACAGCCCAGTTTCTGTTCTTTCCACCTACATTTGAATAGCTCCACCCAAGCAATGGGCAGTTCAGAAACCTGGAGCCTGACAATATTCCACTGCTTCGACTTTTACCAAAGAGTATTAAACTCTCCATTGACAACGACAGTCACAACCTCACCTGTGGACTCAGCATCCATATCATCGCTAACGATGTTTTAGAAGAGCACACATCTAGAAGCTCGCATATTACAGGGTCGGTCAGTTTGTTGCTATTATGGCAGAGGATTTCTGGGGACCATTTTCTACTAGTAATTCCTGTTGCTTTTGCTAAAATGTCTGTAATTCACAGAAATACAAATCAGCTAAATTTTCCAGTCTGTCTTACAAAACCCCCTTGCCAGAAGACTCAAATACTGTAATTTGCTATTGCTATCGCTCCCTTAGACAAGATGTATTCACAGATAAGCATAAAGAGAAAGTCAGTGCCCTATCAAACATCAATGTTCTGAGGCTAAACATGAACCCTGTGTCCTACCCCAGGGCTGAGGAATGTCAAGCAGTGCACCTTTCACACAGCAGAGGGAAAAATCAAACACAGCTGAAATTAATAATGCCTTCACAGCAAATCCTCTGCACAGACCAACCTATTTGCTCGTGGGCCCAAGCAGATGCTCTGCCCAATATATTTTTGGTACACAATGTAAAAACTAATTCCTCCTACTTGCACAGATTCAGTTGTGTCGTGCAAAGAACCCTTCCTCATCTCCCCATGCCTTTAATCTCCACCTGCACCACACTTCAGCATTGTGCCTGTTGCCTGCTTGAAATGAAGAGAGGTAAACAAAAGATAACAAAGGCTACTTGGATATCCAGGTTTCAGGGACATGAAAATTGTTCTTTAAGTTTGAAATTTTCACCTGCAGCCTTCCCGATTGGCTCACTTGGAAGTTATTCAATGAAGACCTCATGGAGAAAGAGCATGGCCAACGCTTTGGACAGTATTGAGATTACATCCCTCCCTTCTCCAATTTGAAAGTCTTGGGCTTTCCTTCCCCTTTTTCCTGCACACACAAGTTAAACAGCTTCTTGTCCACATTTCTTGACAAAATTTCATCCCCTCCCACCACCACATTCTCCATTGTCCCCCTCAACATCTGTGATTTTCTGCAGTTCAAAATTCTCCAAAGACATACCAAATGAAAATGTTGGAACTACAGACCCTCCTAAATATCTGCCAGGGATTTTTAGGGCTCTGAACAACAGGAGACTGAATACACCCTGAACAAAATCCTGACCATTTTATCCATCTATTAGTGGAATTCCACTTGAGAGTTTTAGTACTAAGACAGAAATCAAGTGCTTACACCAATTACCTGGACAAAATCTTACAACCCAGATCCTTAAAGAGGAAAAAAAAAAAAAAAAAAAAGATCCATGAGAACTAAGTATGTAAATATCTTTGTGGATATAGATTAGAATCCTTTATTCATTTAATTGGTTTGGTTACGTTAGATCAGGATTTACCAAAGGGAAACAGCCCACAGAGGGACTTCTTACTTGCAGCCAACTTGGATCTGGTTGTCAGAGCTCCGGCGATATCCACGCTCCCATGACACAACTCTGGGCAGTCAGCGGATACCGATGTAGCTGTGCCAGGGCAAACCCTCCAGGAGACTGGGGTTTACCTGAGCTCACTAACCTTCCTCACTCCCCACTCAACCTCTTGCTTTCAGCCTTGAGCAAGAGGATGATGCTTATTTTTTCCTTGCCAGTCTGACCAAAGATTCAAGGTTTTTTTGGTCACAGAGAAAGGAGGCTGGGGCTCCATTTCCCCAGTCTCATTCTCCTCTTGTGCTACAGCTGCACGAACTATTCTGTATTTCTTCTGCTGGATTGCTATGTCCCATATAATTTCTCTTCTTACCCATGAGATGAGGACATTTCATTATCAGGTGAAATAATCCCTATTTGCAGAATTAATCAAGTTCTTTGCAATCTCCAGAAGAAAACAGATCTATTAAACATGTATTATTAACAATAATAAATGCTTCAAGTCTCTGGGTACTGCTCAACATCCACAGTAAAAGCATTATAATAAAAACCACATTCTTAAATTCTAAAGAAATAAAGCTTGGAATCGTTTTGGTTAAGAAGGTTCAGGCAGGGATATCTATCAGGAAAAGCCATTATGATGAAGAGAAGCAGTTAGAGCACAGAAGGGCTTTGACAAAAAGCAGTCAAAAACGTTTTCATCAAGAGTAATGCATGTGCACTGTAAATCCCAGCTCACAAACACACCAAGAGACACAAAAGTCTTTCCCATTTTATTTGCGTTTTGTTCAAGCGGTTACCAGTGTTGTGTTTATCTTTCCCCTCTCTTCCCTTTAAACAGTATTTCACAGAGAAGACTCAATGCCTTTGACTCCCAAGTCATAACAACGCAGGGATCTTTGTCCCTCTTCAATCAGCTACAGCAAGACTAAACAATCAAAATGACCCAGCTACTTCACTCTGTTATTCTTTGCCTGCAGAGATGCATTTTTGCTTCTTATTTTAGATATTGGCACGCGCACAGCCTACTGTATGGCCTCACAAAATAGACAAAAAGAAAAAACAAAGAAAAAAAAAAAAGCCAAGATGGAGAGCTGTGATGGTGACTCCCTTTCTCCTCTCCCTACGCTATTTGTGAGTAATTTGGGAGTCTAGAGTTGAGTTGAGGAGTTGAGGGCTACAACTCCCCGTGTCCACATCCTACTTAGCTTTTGACACAGAGACACGACAGAGCAGCAGGTCTACATTCAAACTCAATGGACTTGCCCAAGACGCCAAAGGGAAGAGGCAAGGTTAGACATTTCGGTTAGAGATGAACAGTAGTCAGTCAAGGTCTATCACCAATGAACTATTATAGGAGCATAAGTGAAGATTTTGTATTTTTTGAACTGTTTTCCTTCCCTGCAATCCCCATTATAGCAATACCCTCAGCATTGAAGTGCTGAATTAAGAACTATTTTCACATATCTCTGATGGTGAGGGGTCTGGAGCACAAGTCTTGTGAGGAGCGGCTGAGGGAGCTGGGGGTGTTCAGCCTGGAGAAAAGAAGGCTGAGGGGA
>JAOXNO010000016.1:2062011-2077325 GCA_028565335.1 Limnodromus scolopaceus
AGAGGAAACGGCCTCAAGTTGCCCCAGGGGAGGTTTAGGATGGATATTGGGGAAAATTCCTTCATGGAAAGGGTTGTCAAACATTGGAAGAGGCTGCCCAGGGCAGTGGTGGAGCCACCATCCCTGGAGGTATTTAAGAGCTGGGAGTGGTGCTGAGGGACGTGGGTTAGTGGTGATTTGGGCAGTGCTGGGTTGATGGTTGGACTCGATGATTTGCAAGGTCCCTTCCAATGCAGACAATTCGATGATTCTGTGATCTCCTCCTATATGCACTAGTGAAGATCTACCACCTGCAGCTTGCCTTTGTGAACCAGAAGTAGAAGAGAACCCGGAGTGGAGAAGCTGCTCCTCACAAGAAGTTGCTTAACAACTTGGCTCCCTTTAAAGCATGGAGCAGGTTGTACTCAACAGGCACTATTTGCTGTACAGTGCCAGGGCCTTTTAGCTAGATCCCTGCAAAAGGAGTCAGTAGGAAAATCCGCCAGAAACAGCGATGTTTTGATTTCTTGCCCTGACCTGGATCCGCTACGGAGATCCTGAAATATGGGGTTGGAAAAAGAGAAATGGAAGAGAGAAAGAACAGAAAAACAAAACAGCACCTCTACTTCTATAAATCCTGACATTTCAAAGACATTTGAACAGCAAAGGAAGCGAAAAATATAAAGCAAACCCATTTCAACTATTTCTCTTCTCTCTGCCTTTTTCTGAACACAAAGGGGAACAGAAAGTCAAGTCATTCATTATATATTTTATTGGGGAACATAACACTTCCCCATCATGTTTCTTTTAAATGCTTTCTCTGATATAAAACATTGCACCAAAAGTATAGTTTAGTTTATCCACTGGCGATGCAGGTCTCCTGTTCTTTAAGACTGATGAAGTGCTGAGGGCCCATTACTCAAGGGCTAATTGCACGAAAATCTATAGTGCCAAGTGACAGCACGCCCTGCCACCTGCGTGTTTGCAGCTCAGGGCGTGCAATTCAGCCAGAGAGAGGAGCTCTGCTGGGGGGAACACAAAGGAAATAGTAGAAAAAGAAGAGCAAAATACGCCTTGTGAGTTCCATGCTATAGAAAATTAAACCAGGCTGAAAAAACCCACAAGAAGCCACTGGCTGGGGAAAGATCCCTGGACAGCCGCTGTGTGGCTTATGACAACTGTTTCATGTGCTGCTGGGTCACTCTGCATCTGTGGAAGCAGATGGAGAAATTTAGAGACCGAGGAAAAAAAACCAACAGTCTCTCAAAGCTGTTTTTATCACTTAAAAAAAAAGTTCAGTTCTCAGAACGAATTCAGGAGCTGAAATGAACCTGTTGACTGCAAAACCAAAGACATTCGCAGAGGCTTTTGAACCTGCTGTCTGCACAAGCACATCAATGAACATCTTCAAAGGGTTCCTGAAGCTTTGGTTTTGTCATATTGACATGGCAATATGACATCAGCAGCCACATCGGCAGTTTTCCCCCCGCTATGTCATCATATAGACAGAGATGATCAGATTAACTGAAGACCTCAGGAGGGATCCTGGATCTGTTGGCATCAGCCGTGTCACCAGGGTCCCCCCAAAGCCTCCCCTGCTGCCGTAACCCAGGAGCCCTCAGCGCAAGGCAGGTACCAACCCAGAATCTAGATCCTGATCCCTCCACCACTTATATTCTAGATCCATTATACTGCTGTGAATAAACCCACTAAAAATCCACGAAATTTAGCACATTAGTCAGGGGAACAAGTTCCTGCTGCTTTAAGCTACAAGCAAAGCTAAACACAAACACAGTTTTGGAAGAACTAACAGCTGAGCCAAGAGACCTTTTGTGCTGCACATTTATCACAGCATACATCTTGCTTAATAAATCTCACGCATTTTCACATATGGCTGTGTATTTTTAAAGGGTTTAAGCATTTCGTTTCTCTCTTGTTTTAGTTGCCTTTCATACTTCTGCCTCCTGGATAACTCTGAAATGTGTATTTCATTAATAAGAACTTTCAAAAGAAAACATTCCTCTCAATTTGTGAGGGAAGCCACTACTTTAACCTCTCCCGAGACAAACGATTGCTTATAGAGAAGGGAGAAGGAAAAAGAGAGTACAGAGCTGGCTTCAAAGGTCTGCTTTCCATATGATAGAGCCTGGAATAAAAATATATCAAACGGAACTGTGTGTTTGAGGGCTCGGCATAAAAGAAGTACACAGACTGAGCAGCAAACTTTTCTTCAGCCCAGCCTATTTTTCTCAGCACAGACCTTCAGAACAGATTCTTAAATTCCAGCTTTGCTTCCCATCCTTACACCATTTATTACCTGTATTTTCAATATTCCAAGAGACACTTTAATCACCACACTGTGCTTTAATTGTTATTAGCATTTAGATTATATGGTAATCTTGCAGCCAGAAGTCAATATTAAATTACTGTCCTTGCCCGCTGAAGAGTAATATATATATATAGAACAGAGTTGAAATGTGTTTTAAAGTTTCAGTTCAATTTTATGTCCTAATTACTCCAGAATGTTATGAAAGGACTGTAACATCTTACCATATATTCTTGTCATCCCATAGGCAGCTTTATAGTAACATTACAAAAGTATATTGAACTCATTACGGGGGAGCATAATTGAAATGATACAAAGGAACTGCTGGCTGTTAATAAAGCCATGTTGGTTTTTTTTTTGTATCCTGTCTATCCACTTTTGCTGGGTTTTCAGTGTTAAGCTGGATCGTCAAAGACACAGACACGGGGTAGAAGCGGATGTGTTTCTGAGTCTCCATCTGCTGACGCAGAGCCAGATCCTTGACGTGAGCCCGTGCGGTTTCAGCCGACTCGGGATGTGGCTGTAACCAAATTGCACCAGTTGAGAATTTGACCCGGAGCATAGATTTTATTTAATTTTCATTGGAGGGAATCTAACACAACTGCTGTCAAACTCAGCCAAGCACAAGTTCACCACCTGCTCGGCTGATGAGGTTCAGCTCTTTCTCTGGGGAGGCGATTGCTCTCTGTTGCACCACCTCAGCGCTTCTGCACGCGGAGCTCCTCGAAATCCGCATTGGGAAGTCTGAGAAATTCTAATGTTTGCCGTATGGACCACAGACACAGCTTTCTTTCAGTGATATTGGTGCAATTCTGTTTTCATAATAGGACAACACAGTCCAGCGTGTGATGTAAGACAGCAAAATACACAGAGTATTTCACTGAATGAAAATATAATACCAGGTTTTATTTGGGGCAAGACTAGGTGCTAAGAACAAGGATCCTTGTCGCCCTGTTTCCTGCGCAGCTGTACATAAACCTCTCCAGATACGCTTTCCTTGAGAACATGCCCCAAAGAGATTTTTCTATCAGCCACAACATGGAAATTTCCTCTCACTTCAATCATTTCGACAGGCTCTAGACAGGTATTCAGCTTTACTTGCCACGTCCTATCATAAAAATATCGCTCAGGAGATTGAACTGAAAACTTTTTGTCCAGCCTAATTTTAAGTAAATCCAGTGATAGGAATTTTATCACTTTCTTCAGGTTATTCAGGCGAATGGTTAACACACACTGAGCATTATAGAACAGCTTCAAAGAAAAAAAATAAATAATCACCATCCAGCTTTTAACACCTAATCCTCCTGTTTCTTTGTATCTTGTTAGTTCACTTTCTTCTGCGCCAGCCTAAGCAGTATATAGCTGCATTATTGTGTCATGCCACAGCTACACATTTCCTCTGTATGTTCATTCTATAGAACACATACACATTATAGAAGGGTTCCTGGAAATATCACTACATTCATTTATTTTATTGGGTGTTGTTTGTTCCCCATTATTAAGAGTCTCTGCTTTGAAGAGATTGGATTTTTCAGTTCTATATTCCAGCCTACTGAGGAAAACGGCCTTTTTAGAAACAGCTTTTAGGTATATTATTTAAGGCAAGCATGCATTTCTTTGAAACCTGCTTAAGCCTAAGGCCATGTTATTGCTGATCATGTGCTTTGATTACCTTGAATCTGATTTAACACCGATCAACACAAACTAGATTTGGCAATTCCTCATTTTGCCTTTAGACTATTTCTCAAGCCAACATCAACAGACCAGGCTGCAAAACTACTATGAATAAAGCAGATTCTCATTACTGTCCAAAACTGGCGTGTCTTTCAAAGGCTTCATATGAAGAATTACCCTTCGATATTTCTTAATAGCGTGACAATTAGAAATCAGCATAAAATTGAGAACTTTACACCTCTCTGTTTGGAGAGCTACTAATAGCAGCAAATTGAGGCGAAGATACAGGTAAAGGTGTTCACTTGCAGAGACCTTCGGCACAATCAGGACTATTTATAGAGCACAGACTTTGGCCAGACACTGCTCCTTCAGCAAACTTATAGATCTCCCCCAGCATTCTATCCATGTGCACGAAAGGCTTCTTCACCATATTATCTCAGACTCAGCACATTTTTAATTGCTTTAAAGACATTCACTTGAGCAGCTACTCTGCATCGACGTGAGCAATCTTTAGCAGGACAGCGAATCTATCCTGTCATACTACGAGCAATCTTTCTGCATACCTAGAGCAGATGCAATTCTGTTATAAACGCTTCATGATCCCAAACACGAATGAAATACATAGTCAGTATAATTCTGACTAAGGGTAATTTATTCTTCTATACTACTCATCTAACATTCCAAATTTAATAACAAAAAAAAAAAATCTCGTGTAATTGCTATTGCTATAAACCCAAATGATTGTTGACAGCTTTATAGTCATCTACTGCAGAAAGAGGATATAGCCCATTATTAGCATATGATGATCTAGAAATACCTATGGAAGAAAGATTTTTTTTATATATATATATAAATATCCTGCTAACAGTGGGGGGGAAATGCACTTTAAATTAAGCTAGACAAATCCTGACCAAAGTCGGGTAATTTTTTTCATGGGAAAATTGGCTTAGCGAACAACTTACCCAGCGATGCAGTGAATTTTCTGATGTTCTCAGACTTTAAAGAAAGAGTGGATATATTTGTATCAGACACCATCTATAACAAGTTACATGCTTGGCACAGAGATTGCCGGGTGAGATTCAATGGACTGTGTGTATAGGAAGCTTTCAGTAAGTGACCATAACTGCTTTTTCCTGCCTTGAAATCTGTGAACACTCACAATCTTGTCCCCACAGGGGCTGCAAATATCCAACACCTGACTGCCAAATGGGTGGGTGCTCGGATGATGTCTTATGTATTGCCACGATTGGCTGCTCAGATCTATTAAGCCTTTTTGGATACTCAGTGTTAAGCCACATCCTAACAATAACGCACTCTAGTGCTAAACTCCTGTTTTTCCTTTCTGCTCAGTGGCCACACAAGTTAAGAAATTCATAGTTTGGATGCCCAGAGATTTCACACCCCCACAATAACTGTGTTACATTCGCGTTACCTGAGGCAGCCAGCAGCAGTCATTGATTTTCTCAGAGTATCTTTCAACATTATTTAAAGTTTTGGATATCTTTGGGTATGCATGGCTTAGGAGCAATATAATATTCTAACACTAATGTCCATGTAATCATGTTATTTATGGAGAGGTTTTGCTCTTATTTGTACCAACTTCACACCAGAATAATTCCGTCATTTTTTCCATCACATTCCTTTCAGTGCAGGAGTACTATCAATTTAAGGTTTCTGGATGAATATAACGCTGTGAAAATGTTACTCAGCCAAAAGTAATTTTGAAAGCGAGCTAAAATGTCAATACTATTCTTACAGTCCTCCCAGAAGCATGGTGGACAGTGTAGCAGGTGGGAACAGACAAGCTGACAACACTGTGAAAAAAGAAGCACATGGCTTGGAAAGTGTCCCTGAAGCAAACTGAGCCCCTGCAAACAAGGAGTTGTCATTTGTTTATTCTGGAAGCAGCTCGGGAATAAGCAGGAGAAGCCAGAAAGAAATTTTATGGGGAAAGTGAAGTCCAGCTGATGAAGCACTGAACCAGGATAGGAGCCCAGCTGTGCTGTAGACTGAACACAAAGCATTGTTTCATTCAAACCTCTACAATTAAGTTTGTTTTTCAGGTCCTTGGTAGTTTCCAATCAAACCCATATGGGTAATAATACCCAACTGCTGTTGGGAGTATAAGTCAATTGAAATCTGCTGCTTCCCCCAGCCCTCTGCAGATAAACCACCACAACAGAACATACCAGCGACCACTTGCATCACCACCACCAAACGTGTTAACTCTCAAGAGACAACACAGGAAGGGATGGAAACAGTGATCCACAAAAGTGTTTTCCTAAAGGAATCCAGCTCACAAACCTTGCAACGGGTATCAGAGAATGACAAATAGGAGAGGGGAAAAAAGCCCCACCGAAGCAATTTCCTTCCAAAAACCACATCAGATCCCATCTAAAGCTCTAATATAGATACACCATAATTGAAAGAACAGCTGATCAAGTCCTCATCTCCACTTAGAGCAGGTCACCCACCTGGACTGTTATAAATTGAAGTGTGCAATACCTTCATCTTAAGGAATACCCTCTTGAAACTGATCCTATAGCCATATCCCTAAGTTCAGGATACAACTGAGCATGCTATTAAGCCCATACATATACGCATTAAAATATTAAAGGGGTTTTTAGGCTCCTACCCCGATACACAGGAGTTGATAGTTGAAAATAATATGAAGTCCACACACAGAATAAGTATTGAAGTGACACGTGGTTAATACAAGATGATGTGAGAAATAAAATCAGTAGAAGAAAATTGCTTCAGACATTACATTATTGCTATTGAATTGAGATACCTCCTGGTGAGAACTGATAGAAATAGGGAGTCATTTGAGAAGAACACTTACAATATTATGAAATAGACAAAACCAGTATAACATCTAGTATTTAAGTTGTTAGAGCTCCTTGTTTCTCTTTCCATTATAAGATCCTCCCAGGTTGGATCACTTCTCAGAGACCTTAGTTTTATGTGTCATCCAAGGGATGATAATTCAGTTACTTCCATGCTGCAAGGCACTGAGTCAGAGAGAAGCACTCGCTGGTGACTCACTAATGCCAATCCCTTTTCTTTCCAATTTCTCATCCAGGTATTGACCCAATCTGACTTTGCCTCGCTTTATGAGAATCGACAAGGCAAGAGACCAAGGAAAAACAGTTCCAAGTAATAAAGAGTCCCTGTATTTAATTATTTAATGAGGATATAGAAGTCCAGAAGCTTACAAAAAAAAAAAAATTCAAGATTTCCACATTAACTCTCTAGCATAGGGCACAGCGTCCAAGACTTTGCTTCATATTTTATTAATATACTGAAGAGGAAAGAAAATAAAAATAGACAGACATCGAGAGAAAAAGCAGAGTTTGAATGCCATCACATCTTTGCTTTCAAGATTAACCTGTCTTGTGAATACACACAGACGTTTTTTCAAATAAATCTTCGGTGATAAAGAAGCCTTAAAAAATAATAAAACACTAAGCAAGGTTTTCATAACCTTTTAATTAAGTGCATTTACTAAAACTTGAATTATAATTTAAACTACTTAAAACTGAAGATGAGCTTTTTGGCAAATGTAAAATTTCAATTATGTTTGTGAAGTAATTGAGAACTGAGAAGCAAGACTGTTTACATCCTTCTACACGAAGGCATCTTTGCAGACTTTCACAAATGGGCAACCACCTCTTGAAGCAGCTCCGCTCACGACAAAGGACATTTCTGAAGTTTCCAATAGAAAGTGCTCCTGTATCTTGATTGATAGGCAGAAAACTGCAAGGATGATGTAGACAGTAATTATTAATACTGCCAATTCTACAATCTGAAGGTTTCCGAGTGTTTTGCAAACATGAGTAGATTCAGTTTCATAATTCTTTTTGGTATGTAATTAAATCCTATCACCTTTCTACAGACGTAGAAGCTGAAGAATACTAATTTTGCTAAAGGTTAGCTTGGCTGCCTGGAAACAAAACCTCTGGGAATGCCTCTTCCAGTCACCGCAGCAACAGTTCCTCGCTGTTCCGCAGTGCCAGCTCCAGCACCCACTATATTTCAGCTTCATTGCATTAGGGCTCCTTTCAGAGGGAGAATTTCAAGAGCACCTGCTTTTGGAGCACAGCCTCTTCCTTCAGCAGGAAAACAAAAACCAGCAAGCAAACAAAAACGCTGCAAAAGAACCCTAGAAGATGCCTTTATGCTTTCTATTGACTCCTAGCAGCAGCCCTTCCTGGCAGATTTTCTATTTGCTGCTCCAGACTTCAGCTCGTTATTGCCTCCAGCCAATGATTTAATAACACTGGGCTGCCCGTGTGACGCTGCTGTTGCACCATCCCTTACGCTGCCATCAGGTCCCTGACCCCCAGGGACAGGTTTCCTCCCCATATTCTCCCAGACGGGAGCAGTATATGCTGAACACAACTCCCAACAGAGCCCTCTGGACTTCTGAAAAAAGTGTATTTTCCTCGAATCCTCAATCAGAGCAGATTAAAGCACAGAGTAACCACGCAAGCACCACATATGAACTGTACCCTCAACATAGGCAGCATTTTTGCTAGGTATAACCTTATTCTGCCCTTTGACGTTGAGAAGAATCTTCTCCAATACAGTTGTACACATCTGTTGCAAGCACAGAGTATTAAAAAAAAGCCCACATTACAAAAAACATTAATCGTTTGGCTAGAAGGCATCAAAACCTAAAGTTAAGTCTGTAACTCCATCCTGTGGTATGTAGGTATTACAACACTTTTTTTTTTTTTAAATCCAAGGATGCAAATATTTTGCAGTTATACACTCTAATGCCTAGGCAAATCAGAGTGCTTTTCAAGATTTCCTTTTGAATATCCTTCCTCATGCACGTGACATAGATGAGATGAGCCAAGCCAAATTGTGTTTGCCCAGAGAATTCTTTTGCAACTTCATTGAGGACACTGAAGGAGAGCAGGTTTTGTCTAAATTGCTACAAAGCCACAAGGTTCAGGTAGACAGATGTTCTTATGCCAGACCTCCAGTCTGACTGTATAACCCCAGGTTTCTGATTTAAGTATATAGAGAGCGTTTTCCTATTTATGTGGAACAGATTAAGAGATAGAATTCTTCCCATCAACTTCAACATGCCACTGGAAGAAATTCAGTCTACTTTTGAAGGAGATGCATTTGAAGAAAATGCAATCCATGCCTGGAGTGTCGGTTCAACTAAAACAAGTGCAAAACAAACCCAGATCCTAATGTCAGATCTCTGAATCTCAACATGCACCATCCTGGGAAGCTGAAGGATATTAGAAATTTGTCCTGACCTCAGGATGACACTTAAAATTTTTTATTTGTCTGCCATCATTCTTCTTCCCTCATGCCTCTTTCCAGCAGTTTAAGCAAAGATGTCCAGCCCTGTAGTGGGAAGGTCAGTGAGCAGCACGCATACCTGTCGTGCTGACTCTGTTCTCTGCTGGGGCTCGTGTCTGCTCAGCGAGAGGTGGGGTACGGAGCTGAGCCTGAGACATTTCTAATCATTCCAGCTCTTCAGAGCTCACCTGTCAAAGCTTACGTGGAGCTCGGCCATTGCTCATCCTGTCATCAGTCTTATAACGTTCCTAAGCAATGTTTTTCTTGAAGTCTCAGTACCTGAAATGTGAGAATGCTTGGAGTTTTAAAGGCAGCCTTACAGCTGCGGGAAACAGCAGTGTGAACTAGAGGACGGGGAATTAAGACACGTGAAATTAGCCTACCCTGATTTTCAGGTTAATCTCTAGGTACATACCTTATTGTGGTAAAGTTCCAAGATGTGCTTTTTGGTTTTTTCCTTTTTTACCATGCCAGTACTGAAATAAACCTGCTCATAGTAAATTCTTTCTATATCAGTCTTTCCACTGATCTCAAAACTTCTGCTACTAAGGTGATGGAAAGACATCTGTTCTGTAAATGGCCAGGCTGGGCAAGCAGGTTGCTGCCTTGCAGGTAACCCTTGGGCTGGAAGGTCACCTGCTTCAGAGAGCTACAGGTAGGGCAGTTTGTGCTCCTTAATCTGCCTTAAGCAAAATCAGTGAAGTTTGCTTAATAACCAAAAATGGTTTTTTATGGGAAGCTGGCTGGCTTCACTCAAAGCTGATTAAAGCGAGTTTCCATGATCCCTGCGAGGAGCACAGCTCCGGGACAGTTATCTCTGCACACACCGAGATGCTATCTAAGGGCAGGATATCCCTTTGCACAATCTGGTCCAGCAGAAAACGCCTGATTATTTCCAGTCTGTTTAGACATTAAGTGGCACTACACAGAATACCCTGTTATTGAAGAGAGAGGAAAAAAAAAAATCTGCTGATGAAAAGCAGATGATTTCCCCTTCCCCCCTTTTTCCTTTAGCCCCATTTTGTCCAACTCAATCAACTTCTTGATTTGCTGCGTGTTGCAATCAGGAACACAAAGCTCAATGTTATTCATACGGAAAAAAAGGAAAAAGGAAAAAAAAAAAGAAACCCACTCACTGCAACATATTGCCATCAAACTCCTTCTTTGGGCAACTTCTCAGCATCCTAATTTTTAAACTCTAAACAAACCTCTTACTGAGAAGGCTCTGACTGACAGTGGAAGGAAGGGAAGTTAGTCACAGATGCCTATACCCACTGGAATTGGTGTTTTAAGACAGACAACCAAAGGGAAAAGCAATAGTTACATACCAAAACAAAGCAGTACCTCTTGAAAGGAAACATCATAGCAAATAGCTTAGATTTTCACTCATACAGACATTTAAAAGAAATCTTTTTTCTTAGCTGAAAAGAGAAAATCTTATGTCTTGATTTTTCAAGCACAAGTAATGTACATTGAAAGAGCGGCTGTCAATTTAGTTGAAGACAAGAAGTGTCCTTTTATAGCAGTTTTTAACATGCATTCATGAATTCTATATGAACATGAGTGTCCTTATTAGCTTACCAAGTTCACATTTACATTCAAAGCAAAGCAGAAATCCAACACATTTTAGCAGTGGTATGAGCAAGCCTGCACCAGCAGTTTTGCTGTCAACCAGCAAAGGGAGTCCATTTTCAGAGGAGCCATACAAAACACAAAGTTTACCGAGAGGTCCATTAAAAACCTGACCATAAATTTGACCAAAAGCAATGAGAATTTCAACGTGAAGCTATTTAATTTAATTTCTAAACCTCAGATGGGCTTTCCAGTAAGCTGAGGAAGGATGTGACACGCTCATAGGGGTGGGAGAAGCAGAATAGCTGAGACATTTTGCTCATTCTGCCTTCCTCAGCTTGCAGTGAGTTGCTCATACAAATACTGAACACAGTACAAGCCGATACCTCTTCTTCCTTCTTAATTGTCCAGTGTGTTACAGGATTGCTTTAATGCTGCAGCCCTCTCATCTGGGAAGGCTTAGCTACAAGGTTTGGCCAGTCAATTTAATTGCTTCTTAGATACGTAGCAATTCAGATCAATTAGCTGCAAAAAGGACACAACTTCCAATCCAAAAAACCATACAGAATCCCAAGCCTCCCTGGTGTCTGCAGGTATTTAAAGCCTGGCTTTGCCTGAGCTCCTGTAATCACTGCTGAGGAACACGACTTAAGCAGCGTTACACACAGACCTAACCCCGTAGCACTGAGCGGTCTCTTTCCCCTGACCAACGTTGCTAACAGACACGTCGATCAGGTCCATGAAGGAGGAGCAACGAACCAAAAAATGAGAATAAATTCCCTTTCTGTGGGTCTGTCCCTAAAGAACTGAACAAAGCCTTGGGATGGAAAGGTCCTGCATCTCTCTGAAAGTCTCTTGCCCACCGAGCCATCCCACGAGGAGGGATGGTTCCCTTTCCTACCACGTGCCTCCTCACCAGAACCAACCACTCTCGCTCCTTAAACCAGGACAGCTTTTTGCTCAGCCTTTGTTCTTCCAGCACAGGTTACAACACAAGGAGCAACGAACAAAGAGGAGCCTATTTGGAGGCTGCTATTCCCAAACTGTGAACCATCATTAAAAGCTGCTTTTATTTTGCTTTGTTTTAAAAGAAATTCATTTTCCTTTACAAGTAATCAGCTCTTCAAGGCACATCTCATGGGTTTGGAAAAAAAAAAAGTTAGAAAAGAGAAAAAATTGCTATTTCCCCTTCACAATCAGCAGTAGAAATATCTTGGAGAAAGATGTCTATCATAAAGTTAAAAACTTTGGGGCAATTTAGCCCTCAAGACCTGCATACCTGAGGGAAAAATACGTCTGCTTGGAACATGACCGGGGCTCAACGCGGTGCAGATTGTGTTCCCTATGCCAATAGTGTAGGAAATCGTAATTGCCCCATCAGAGGCAGTTCTGAAAGCTGTAACCGCACTTGGATGTTGAGGTGTTATCCCCATTAGCACCCTACCAGCACTATTTACAATGTGAACACATACTAATAAGCTCTAGGATGATTTTTATTCTGCACAGGTAAATACAAACTATTTGGGGGAACATTTTGCTCATCCCACGTGCTGACTAGGCACACAGATCTGATATGCAGATACTATTTAATGGGAATGGCATATTTGGGAGCCCCAAGCTGTTATTTGTTACATTTACTATTATTCTTCTACCATCCTTTCTCTTAATTTCTTTGCATTAGAGCTACTACTATTAAAACTAGAAATAACTCGGAGTAGAAAATTCTTAGGAATAATTCTGCTCTCATTTTTTCAAATCATCAGCTTCATCTGCTGGTAAATGAGAACACAGCATTATCTAAAAAGAAACTGGATTCAATAATTAAGATGCAAAGTTGCAGAAGAATTAAATGTGTTTTATGTGAGTGGGATGGAGTGGGCAGGAATAGACTCATCTTAAAATAGTACACATCTGTGCTGGAAAGCCTATCACTTCATCCTGGAGAGGAAAAATCAGGAGAGGGGAAACATTTAGCATTCACCACAAAGTCTGTCCCAACTTAAGACCAACACAGATCTTAGAACTGGAAACCTAACAGAATAAGAAATTTGGGTGTGCCTGGCTTTATTTTATAGTTCAGTTAAAAATCAGTGATGAGCTCTGTGATATCTGTGACACAGATGAGGTGGGGTATGAGATTAGAAGGGAAATAAACCAGCCTGCAGCTAAATCTCTCATTAGGACTCCCAACACTGCATCTCCTAGTAGGCTTAAGATTTATTTATTTTTCTTTTGTGCTCTCTATAACAGTTTGCATTAATTTATTAAGATTCCTTTAATTATGGCACATGTGAAATAATTAAAGTGGAATACACCATTCTGCACAGTGGTGATTTTTATCTCTCTTCCCAGTCTCCTATGAAGTGCTGCAGGGTTATAAAATCTGTGTCATTCTGCCGCCCCCCCCCCCCAACTTTTTTTTTGGAAATTTTCAAAGCCCTATAAATTGTTGCAGGAAAATTTACTAATTTCCAGGTTGCTCTCTGCTTATCAAAGTGAAAGTTATCATTTCATGTGTATTAAGTAGCAAGCCTCCTTCTCTTTCTCTCCCTCTTCCCTGTGCACTGACCTCAATTACTCCCACAAATCAGATTAGCCTTGTTGACTTCCATCACTTCAATAATTAAGATACAGAACGATGAAACAAGTGCCTTCTAAGCAATTGTCCTCAGAGCTCCAATAATAGCCCATTCTAATAAATTTTGGCAGCAGAGAGTGTTTTCTCTGCATGAACTTTAAGGGACCTGAAGACATATTGAATTTGGCACGTTCTCAAGAAACCCTTTAGGAACTCTTAAGTGGATGCTCACCTTGGATTTTATTTCATTTCCATGGTTCAATAGAATAGATAGCACGATGATTACACAGAACGGCTTAGGTATTTGTCATTGCTTTAAATCCCCTCCACCAGCACCCAAACCAGAAGCTCCATGTTTATGTGTCTTTCTGCAACTGCACGTTTTTTCATTGGCTGGGACACTGGGGAACAGGACTTATTTCAACTCTACTTCCCTCTTTTCCCTTGCACGTGAATGTACATCTCTTCCCATGATGATGCTGCAGATAAAATGGATCAATTTACCTCTGAAAATTCAGGATCAGATTCTCAGATGGAATGAATTGTTCTAGTGTCAGAGACTGGAAAGAGACTACAGCAATTTGCTCATTAATTAAAATAGAGAACATCAAGATAAGATTATAATCCTACTGTTATTGCTGTCGTTGTTTGGGTGAGTTTGTGTGCGTGTGTGGTTTGGTTTTTTTAAATTAAATTTAATAGACCGTCATCCAGAAAACAAGTGAATTTTTACCCGCATCTTTCCTTTTAGGAGGCTCTTTGAAAAGAATACAGAGCTTGTTCTGACAGGAATGAAACTTCATCTCAGGTGCAGATTTGGCCACTTATGCTCATGTCAACCTCAGCCCTAATTTTGCATATTCCTCCTCTTCCCTGGTGTGTATCCACATGATGCGTTATCACAGTTTTCTCTGATAAGCTAATGAAGCATGACTATTCTAATCTCTTCTTGTTAATCATTTCCTCAATCACCCTAAAACCTCTGCTCTACATCTGTTTCAGTTTATCTTCTTCGAATACAAGTGTCTGGAATTGTAAACAATTTTCTGGACAAGGATTTTACCAGAATCATATGCAGTAGTACTAGTTCTTCCCTATCTCAATTTTATCAAGATAAAAATGCAGTGACACCAACTGCATTACTTTTGATTTACACAAGAATATATACTCTTCTCCTTTCTGCTCAAGGGTCAGAAACAAAACCTATTTCTTTTGGTTTTTTCTTCATACATACCTGCCCAATACAATTCTGATTCTGTTCTCTCTTGCACAGCTGCAATGCTGATGTAAGAAACTACCACTGCCTACTCGCACTGAATTTGTAGCGGGATGAATAAATAAAAAAAAAAAATAACAGAGACCAAGAGACAATCAGGACCCAGCTGCTCACGGCAAGTGCGAGATGTGGAACCTTATGAATAACAACCAAAACTGGCCACCGCTTCATCCCCTTCCCTCGTGTGGAGGTACTGCTAACCGAGTGAGGAGGACGAGCAGCCTCACCCAGCAGTTGGTCGCTGTTATTCCTGCTCTCCAGAGCCAGATCACATCTCTCCAGCACAACCGTGCTCCCGGCAGAGGTGCCCACGCTGATGGCTCTTCACTCCAGGACCGGGAGCCACGCACCTTGTGTTCAGGTGGAGCTGGGACTCAGCCACCGCTCCCGAGCCTTCAGGAGTCTGGCTAGCGCAGGTGGGCAGTACTTGGCCACGGCACACGGACGTGCCACCTCCAGTAGCTCTTTTTCACGCTCCACTGAGCAACACAAGCTCATAGATGCAAACACGGACAGAAAACCAAACTGGATTTGGGTTATGGCCATCTGCTTATTGCTTATGCTCCCTGGACCTGGTTTTTCCCAGC
>JAOXNO010000016.1:2077425-2088150 GCA_028565335.1 Limnodromus scolopaceus
GGACAGAAAACCAAACTGGATTTGGGTTATGGCCATCTGCTTATTGCTTATGCTCCCTGGACCTGGTTTTTCCCAGCTGTGAAATGAGAGATCGGGCTTGATCTCCATTATAAAGCATTTTGACAAGTCCTGATAAAATGATGCAAAACACTCCATGCCTATATGGTATCTGTTTTGCCAAATATGACTCCACACGGATAACCGGGTCCCAGGAGACAAGGGTTAAGCTGTTCTTAACATTCTTAAGATTCTAGTGTCAGACTTCAAGAAACAAGAATCTCAAACGTGGAAGGAAGAGCAAAGCACACCACCACTTCAAATCTCTCTTTTACAGCAACATAAAGTGGTCATCTAATGCAGTGCTATCATAAAATTAAATCATGCTCACTTGTCATTTTGTATGGTCTATACCGACAGATTAAAAACTACATGGCAAAATGTAATTTCCCAAACTGAAGGTATAAGAGGAGTTTGAAATATCTTCCTCTGCAGTGTCTGCTCAGTCCTGCGTCCTCATGGTAATAAAGCAACAGTCACAGTCGGATAGAATTTAGCGCTGCTGTCTGCCTTCAGGGTACAAGCAACACTTGTCCCAACAGCGCCAAGGGAAACAGCGAGTGACAATTACAGTAGCACGCCAAGGTTATCTTTTTTTTTTAGAGAAATCCTGGCAGGGGGAGAGATTTTCAAGTTTAAAATTTTGTGAAAGTACAGTCAAGAGAAGTGAAAAATAGTTTTTCCCCTCTCTATCCTGCTTTCAAGTGTGGGGTACGACTCTTATTGCAGCTGTTTAAGAAAGAGATCATAGAATCACAGAATGGTTTGGGTTGGAAGGGACCTTAAAGATCATCTTGTTCCAAGCCCCTGCCATAGGTGAAGACACCTCCACTAGAACAGGTTGCTCAAAGCCCCATCCAACACCTCCAGGGATGGTGTTGAGTAAGGGCTACACCGATCTCCTCCATAGCACATGAAGACACAGAACACAGGCAGCACAGTGTCTCTACAGCAGAAAGCACTGCAGCTTGACCAACCTTGGCTTCCACAAGAATCATTCCCATATGGAGCTGGCAAGAAAACCAAATACCCTGTACGACCGACTGGAACAGGGGCTGCGTTCGCCCAGAGGGAAATGGGGAGCAGCTCGAATTAGTCTGCTCCTGCTACGTGTCTTCCACCGAAGGGCTGTTGTTACAGGCACGGGCAGTGGGTGCCAGTTTGTGTGCTCCTCCACAGCACAAAACCCTGTAAACATAGACCAGCTACGCCAGAGTCCTTTCCAAGGTACCTGGAGGTGGTAAATCTGCTCTTGCATGTAAGCAGCAGCGGGAACAAACGGATTGCCAGAAACATCAGGGCTGCAAATACAGAAAAAGTCTGCAAAGCTCATCCCAAAGCTTACTGAACCGAGCCACAATGTGACATCGCTGGCCTTTAGCTCCTGCCCAAAAGTGATATTCAGTCCAGCGCTTGGGAAGGTCACGCAAATGACTAAAAGTGACACTTGAAAAGTGAGAAACGGTGCACAGTGAAGCAGAAGTATATCTACACATGCGTACACATTTATAAAATTAGCAGCACCATTCCACAGGCCTGCTTCCCATTTATAGTTCTACCCCTAGATTGAGACTACTCTAGATTTAGACCCCAAGCTCTAAATTGGGAAGGAAAACCCAGTAATTTAAGCTCAGAGTCAGCTTAAATCCCTTCCATAAAGCAACAATACAATATCTTAGAGAGATACTTGTCCTAAACAAACATGCACAGGAATTCTGTGACTTTACCGAAAGTCATATGTATTACAGCTGGCTATGTGCTCTGGCACAAACTCTAAGACGTATTGATTAAAAGGTCTGTTAAGATTTATCAGACTTGAGAATGCACTCTAGTTGATTAGGTGATTAGGATTTCCAACTTCAAACCCAGAGTCGATACAGGTTTTGGTATGTGATGTAAAGCAGTTGGATTTCTTCTGTTCCCATCTCGAATTTGATATGAATTGTCTTAGTCCCAATATTGGAAAAAGCAGAAACACAGCACTTCAGAAAAAACCACACCACTTTTTGAGCAGAAGGGCACCTCATGCCTGTCAGGGCTACAGGAAAATCTCTTCGCACAAGTGAGAATCACATTCTGTAAACAAGCAATAAATGGGAAATTCAGGCCTATAGAACAGTGATCCTTGTTATTTCAATGATACCTCAAATCCTTCCCTCTGCATAGGAGAAACTTCATGCTAATATTCTACAGCCTCTTCATAAAGGGATATTTTCCTTGTAATGGAGCTATGCAGAAAAAAATTACACCTTAATTAAGTAGCACTGTGAATAGAAAGATATCTAATAAAAAAGTCGACATGGAATTTCTTTCTGTAAAGCTTATATATGCATCAACATTTACAAATTTGTTCTTTTTTAAAAGGATACAGCTGAGTTAAGCATATATATCTTGCGAATTCCCTCACATACTCAGCCAGATCCTCAGGCTCTGACTACGCAACTGATTTTCTCTCAGTTTAGCACTTGTGGTCAACTGCATCAACTGCCATCACACAGTCACAGGCAGAAATTATAACGTTTTAAAGCTGCATTTCAGGCACAGTCAAATAGCTCTTTTTCACTTCCAAAAGCAGAAATAGATTTCTTCGGAAAGCTGGATGCTTGCACTGATGCTCCCTCATTTAATCTGGACTTAAATTATTTACAGCATGTGAAAGGGACCTTTTGAAACGCAGCCAAAGATGGACCAAAAGCTACAAGATCATGGCCTGAGCAGAAAGAATAAAGCCCTTGGAAGAAACATGGCTTGAAATACATATTTAGAATGAACACTCTTAGAAATTATCTATGAGGCTTTATCACACTCATTTACCCCAGAAACTAGACTGATGTGGTTTTGCTTTGCCTTTTTAAAAAAAAAAAAATGAAAAAAAAATCTTCCTTTCTGCAGTAATAAATACCAGGTTCTCTGTGGACAAGCTTTCTAAAGGTGCCAGCCTGCTTAAATGTGTAAAAAGTTCTTCAGGATTTTCAAAAACACCTCAGCACGTAGAAAGGAAACCTTAAGCACAAAAAACCCCACCAAAACAAATAACTTACGCCGATATGCTTCTTTTGATGCCTAAATACCTTAAAAAGACTCAAAACTGTGCAGGGATGGTCAAGCAAGGCGCAGTGCCCAATTTAACATGGGAACGATGTCAGAAGAAGAGGAGAAGTCCAAGTTTGGGGAAAAAAAAAAAGTCACATCTATATGAATCATTATGGGGCAGAGTATTAAAGCGCTCGCGTGTCTGCGAGGTGCTCTCCGAGGCTCAGCAGCATATGTCAGCCTAAAAATACAGACCAAAACAACATGTTATCTTAATTTTTCTTGTTTACATTTGTTGGCAACTTGGAAAATATGAAGTGGGATTTAATAGTCCTTAGAGCATCTCACTGATTCATTTCCCAAAATCCGGACCTCAGCATTCTCTTTGAGTCACCCAGCTTATATTTAGCGACAAGCAAATGCCTCGTGATTCTCTTAAAAATAAATATGAAGAGGCTTTAATCAAAGCTGAGCAGAAGAAACTATAACTGTCCCACAGTTGTTCTCTTTGAAAATGCGCTTAACATTAATTTTCAAGTAAAAGGGACCCTAAAAAAAAATAAAAAAGTATCTATCTGAGGTTTCTAGCATCAAAATGCTGAAAAAAGCTGAACTGCCATTCTTGGTGGCTTGGTGCAGCAGAGATGGAACCTGAGCAAACAGCATTAGGCTCTGCTGACAGATAAAGGCACCCAGCTCTGGAATCAGGGTTGTAAAAAGCCCCAGCATCTGCCTCCAAGCTGCCGGGCACCAACAGCAGTAGGACATGGAAACAGACAGATCGTCTGAACTTGTTTCAGCCCCACAGACCCTCCCTATTCCTCTCCCATCCACGTTTCCCAGTTAACATCACTAGAATCTCACCAGAATACCCAGATGCTTGCCAGCGTAAGGACCGTATTTCCATCAAAAATTTAGCCAGAAACAGCACTGCAGGCTTTGACCAGTCCAATCTCGCTACATCTCCATCAGCCCCATTAAGAAAACCCAATAAATTTGCGAGCACTCTTACCCAAAGCATGCAGATTTCTCCTTTTAAAGCAGCCGTTCCAAATTTCACTAAGGTTTATATAAAATGCCGACAAGGCCATTACATTCATTGAAATATATTATAGGAACTCAGTTTTTACTCAAGGCGATTCAAACACTGCTTCCATTAATATCAGCCTGGGCTTTGTACGGGTACGGGACAGACAGAGCCCTCGGAGCAGACACAGCCACGTCGGTGCCACTGTCCCCGCTCCCCAGTAATCAATCTCTACTGGAGAGCTGTTTAAGCAATTTTAGCACTCAAAGTATTGGCTCCCTTGGCTGCTACCAGCAAATATTAGGATGTCTGTAGCTGAGAAGCGTTTGTGGTGCCTGCTTTACTCATTAGCATCTATTTTCATTGCCCTAGGACACAGACACTCTGACACCAGGTACCAAAAATACAGGAATCCGTTGAGAGAAAAAAAGAAAAAG
This sequence comes from Limnodromus scolopaceus, assembly GCA_028565335.1. Lineage (NCBI taxonomy): Eukaryota > Metazoa > Chordata > Aves > Charadriiformes > Scolopacidae > Limnodromus > Limnodromus scolopaceus. Next base: position 2,081,980 of record JAOXNO010000016.1, read on the forward strand.
ATAAAAAATTACAGACAGCTCATGCCAACATAAGGAACCAAACACAGATTTTCTCGGCTTCGTCCAGGTCTTCAGTCTCAGAAGTACCCTTTGTAATGTGTGTCCTTCCCATATGTTCAGCAGCTTCTCTTGGAACCGTGCTGCAAATCGACTTCTCCTTCCATCCTACCACTGCGTCTTGGCAGCGCCATCTGAATCCTGGCACTGTGGACGTTCCTCTACACGCGAGCCCTTCGGAGATACCTTATGACTTCCAGAATACCTCAGAATAAGGATCCTCCATAAAATGATGGAAAGTCAAGGAATTTTATTATTTATTTTATTTTTTTTAGACAGAGTAAATCTGGTGCTAACTGCATAACAAGAATTGATCACATCTATTTATCTGCAGATAATTATAAGGCTGACAGGACATTCCTTTTTTTTTCCCCCCCCTGCATCAGCCTCTCTCTGCCAGTTATTATCCGCGCAAACAAAGTGTACAGCTACTGCTCAGCGCCTCTGCGTACGCCGTTCCTTTTTGGGGAACCTAATCTGGTTAAAATACACAGCGGTGAGGTGGCACCTGTCAATATTTGTATTGACAGATTGCCTTTGGAGAGCAAACCTAGAGGGACAACCCCCGTGGCGAGAGGCGCAGTGGCAGCAGATGTACTCGCAGCTGCAGCAGCCCACTAGAACAGTCAGTACAGTGGCTTTTGGCAAAGTGGAAGCAATGTAGGGGGCTAGATTGGCTCTTTCTTGTGTTTATATTTGCCTTCTCCTCATCTAATAAGGCAGGGAGACAGATGCCCTCTCCTAACAAACACGAGCTAAGCTGTTGATCCAGTCCAAGTGGTAAGGAATTCATTTTTAATCACCATATTCTCTTCTTGGACTTAATACCCTGCCTATAGCTTTAACTGCAGAACTGCCAAAAAGTCAGTTACAGAGCAGTAAAGTTTTTCCTAGCTAATTACTTCTTATATTTAAACCGGAACAGAGACACCCTCTTGCAAATCTCACGTATTCAAATTAATTAGATTTACAGTCCTGACTGGGTGACCATCCAGCAGTAAAAAATAAGATTCCTATACAAATAATGAATTAGCTCAGTCATCCCATACACCAAAGCGGCAAAACAGTCTCTTTAGCTCTCTTATGAACATAATTGCCATCCTTGCTCCAAATTAATGGCTTTTACCAAGTATTCACAAGGCCATCAGAGAAGCTGTTGCAGATCTGCAAGGGTGAATAAGATTGTTAGAAAGAAAACACACAAAACCTTGGGTTAAACGTAAGCGTAACTTGCTTGGAAGCCCTGTGTTAGTAACGAGGGAGGCTTGTGTCCTCCTGGAGGCTGTGGTTTTCATCATGAGACACTGGGAGGAGATGTCAAGTGTTCAGGGCGAGAGTCGCAGCTCTCCAGTCTCTACTCCTAAATTTCTAAAATGCCACTATATGTTTCTAGTATGCAAAACCAAGATATGATCACAACTCTCGGCAAAACAGCATAGGAGGAGGTTTCAGAGGAAAGGAGTGTTTGTGTCCGCCTGTTGATGTTGACGCCGAAACGTGTTTGTGAAATATTTCAAAATCTGGTCCAAACCTTCCTTCTACAAAAGTTTCAACACAAGGAACATCACCACAGTGAGATCCACTCTGACTCAGTGTATATGTTTTGAGACGATTCTTCTAGAAAATCGATCCCGTACGCTGACATTTTCACAATTACCATCATATAAACCAGCTAAGGAACCATTTTATTATTTTTTCATTAATCTTGTACTGCATTTATTCAAGAGGGCCCTAGGCTCTACAACTTGGTTCCTTGCATTCCCAGGATGCAAATAAACTGTCACCATGATTTCTAACGCAAGTACTCGGCGTAATACTGCCACAGAATTTGGTCCTGTGTGTTCATTAAAAAGAAAAATGGCAATTGGCTATTTTCCAGTTACTCACCTACCCAGCCCTCAACCTCCATCACTTCACAACTCCCTTCCCCCCTTTGGCAAATGCAGTCACTTGGCACGAATGAAACCCGCTATTGATCTGGAACTGGTGCAGACATCACTTTCCATCAGCCGGGTAAAGCCACTGGGGAGCTCCAGTCACTGACTGCCCTGTGCATTTCACCAACACTAAATACCACCAGCCACAAAAACTACTTTTACACAGGAAAAAAAAAATAATATATGAGAACACTACGTATCATCATGGGCAATAAAACCAGCAATGTTTGGTCAATCATGGGATGTAAACCCGTCTCAGGGCTACAGATCAGTGTTGCATTACATAAATGATTCCTTATAGTCTCATTTAAAGATGTGCTTTAATCCCAAAGCACTACTCAGGCTATTACTTTCTTATGAGTGACTTCATAAACGGTGATTATCGCTAACCCACGACAGTAAATAGGGAGACATAGACAGTTTTTATTTTCCCATAGCAGAAGTGTGGGGAAATACATGGATGTTTTATGCTTACTTAAGCAGTAATGATCCATTCTGAGATCTCTTACTGCCCCAACTCTGCCCCTCAGGCAGGCTTCAGTCATTGCTGGGGCAAGAGAACTCCAAAAACAGAGCTGGAGTCGAAGGGGAGAGGTTTTACAGCAGTAAGTGACTTTAATTGAATGTGAACTCCATCTCCCACACCCCACTTACCTTTCTGGACCTGAATCCAGGTATCTATTTTTCATTACGACATATCCATTCTCATTTTGGGCATCACAGAAGCTAACGTGTGAGACAGGAAAAGAAAATCCTCAATAAAGGCAGCCTGGCAACAGAACAGACACGTGGAGTATAGGGTCTGACCATTTTTAGCAAATAATGAAAGTTTTTCTTTAACAAAGGTGCTGCTGTCATGAAAGGATATTTTTAATATTGATAACTTCTTCATGCCCAGACTCTTCCATCAGCTGTGCTATTACAAAGACTTCAACCTGAAACAAGTACTCTGATAAAAGGGCAAGTCATCATAAATCATAATAAGAGAAAAGCCTTCTTCTTGGTAAAACCTTATTTGAACAGGAAAAAACCCAAAAGCTTCAGCAGGGCCAAGAACCTTGCTATTTCAGAATTATTTTTTAACTGGTACAGATGCATGGCAAGACACATCACCATAAAGCTACCAGCAGGGTGCAAGAAACACTTCTAATATCTTCATTTGCTGTAAAGCTGCTTGGCTCACTTTACGCTCATCTGAGGTTCAATAAAGATTTTGGGTTTTTTCGTTTTAAAAGTGCTCGTGGAGAAGCATGGATCATCTTCCGTTTGTCCCGTGGTCACCCTTCTTTTTGTTCACTGTTAAAGGAGCCTGATGCCTAGCACACACTTTCTAAAGCACCCGAAAGGGCCTGGCACATCACATTCGGGTGCTCGGGTATTTAACTTGGCCTCCAGTCACTCTGGATTTGGCCTGTACAAACACTTGCTAAATAAGCCAGGCTGTGCTCAACCTGTTCCTAATGGAAAAAAAACCTTGCAAAGCTCTGAGTAACAGTTGTTTGGACTGCGAGAGCTGCAGACTGTATCAGAAAACATCACCTTTCACGGCAAAATGAAATGATCATCAATATTACCATCTCGGTATATTGGCTAAATGCAAGCAAATACTGAGCTACAGCTACTGTAAGACAGATTTTTTCATACCCAAAATAAATCACACGGACTTGGTTCTCTCAGAAACTGCTGTGAATGCGTAACATAACCAGAGGAAGCCGAGCAGGGTCATTTTCCTCCATAACCTGCACCACAAGAGAAATTAACATCACATTTGTGGGTTGAAATGTCTGTGTTTTAGCAGCTTAAGATAATTTGAAGCTTCTTACCAGACCGTGTAGCCATAGACACACTCCAGCACTTACAAAATGCCAGCTTTCCCTAATCACTTTGACATTTCCAATCACTAAAGTGCATTGTATTGAGTAATGCAAAATCCGTTTATATAGGAATCAGAAGGAAGAGGCACTTTTGTATCCGACTGATGGGTAAAAATACTGTTGCACTCTTTCTGACATAGAAGCCACGATAAAAGAAAATCTCTCATCATTTGGCTTCTCCAGCTAAACAGAACCACATACCCGCAGTGCTAAACGAATAGCGAAGGGTTTTGATGGATTCTCCTACACACCCCTTCGCAGCGGCTGGCTCCCACTTTATTTCTCTACCAGCACCTTGTGCCCGGGAATGCATTAAACCCGGTCGTGATACAATAGAAGCCGAGGCATAACAACACCGAGCGAGTAAAAGTATCCCAGACACAATGGGAGCAGACAATAGATCCCAACACGGTGCCTCCTGTCACACGCGGGCAAAGTTTGAAAGGCACTAAGGTGCTTAATTCCATTTAAAAATCTGACCCTTACCCATAAACGTAATGTCTCTTCGACAAAGCACTTGAAATACGTCAGCGGGACGCTGCAGAACCTGGGTGCTAAACGTGCCAGACAATAAGACACAAAAAAAAAAAAAATTATCAAAAACTCAGTGGAAAGGTACATATTAACAATGTTTTAGATCCGCAGCATAAAGCACGGGCTTTCTGAAGCATATTAGCCATAGCAGAAACAAAAAAAAAAAAAAACACCTCTAAATTTTCTGGAGTTGCAGGTGAACAACTTGGCAGATAATTTTGAAGGGTTTTGAGAGCTTCAAATGAAAAACACATCAAAGGGGAAAAAAGGCAAACCTGTGTATGCACACACAGGAAAGACTCTCTATGGGTGTAATTCTTCCAGGTTAGGTCCTCTCAGACTCCCAAAGGGCACACAAATAACACCAGAAAAAAATGAATCTGTGTCTAATAACTGAAGTAAAGGTGCCACATGATTGCTATTTTTATTTTTCAGCAGGTCTCTAGTCTGAAAGAGAAACTCTGTCCCCCAGCTGAACCTCTCTGCTGCCGCTGCCGTGGGATCCCTACGAGTGCTTTCCTTCCCAGTGATTACACACGGAGCAAAACATGCAACGAGGCAACGCAACGTAAATGCCATTTCAGCTAATTACGAGGCTACGAGCAACTAATCACGCAGCACGTCAGTCACTTGAAAAAGTCACCCTGAATGCCAAGGGTATAAATTAGCAATCGAAATATTTACATTTTTTGAAGATGCACTTTGCCCCAAAGGGTAAACAGAGAGAGCTGCTGACAGTTTCTCCCGGTACCTCGGCCCTGCCAGAAGAGAAGCCAGCAGAAACTGAAGCAGCTCAGGACCCTGGGAAAAGCTACTCAGGGCATCACCGCAACGGGCACGAGGCAAATCCGATTCCAAATGCAAAAGTAGAGGCCCCATGCCAGGCAAGAGAGCTCCAATTAGCAGTCTCAGCATCCTAGTGAGCAGCCTGCAAAAACGCTCACCAACTCAGCATTTAAATTCTGTCCTTTGAATGCCAGGACATGATCCTCCACCGTGTAACTCTGGAAAAGCTCTTTTGTCTCGCACAAAACCACATCACCTCCCAGCAGCTGGGAACCGATGCTTAAACATTTATTTTCCTTTGAAAATGTTCCATTTTCCAATAAAAAAAGATTTTTCAACTAATTCTGTTATCTGTCTGTATATTTAAAAGGAACATTAATTATACTTTAAATAGTTTCCAACAAATCCTCCACATCCTCCCAGATTCCAGTATTATCTAGTAAATTAATCCTCAGCCACTTATCTGGCTTAAGGTTAATTGATATATGACTCAATCTCATTTCTTCCCAAAGAAATAAAGAAACACACATTCTATACGGCTAGGTAGCTAGCTCCTATCCACAGATTTCTATAGACAGTTACCTGTCCTCATTCACAACTCCTCCTCCCTCCAATGTTCTATTGTCAATCGTCACATATTCAAGAATCACCCGATTTCACAGAATCACGACGGTTGGACTCTGAGATCATTGAGTCCAACCACAAAAAAAAACCAAAAACAAAAAAAACCCCACACCACAAAAAACACAACACCCCACCACATCACATCCACCCACAAACTAATAATTTCGGGCACTAGAGCATGCCCTGAAGAGCCATGTCTACATGTTTCTTAAACACCTCCAGGGATGGGGACTCCACCACCTCCCTGGGCAGGCCGTTCCAGTGCCTGAACACCCTCTCAGTAAAGTCATTCTTCCCAATATCTAATCTAAACCTCCCCTGCCCCAACTTCAGACCATTTCCTCTGCTCCTGTCATTCT
>JAOXNO010000016.1:2088250-2166295 GCA_028565335.1 Limnodromus scolopaceus
AGGTCTCCCCTCAACCTCCTCTTCTCCAAACTAAACATGCCCAGTTCCCTCAGCCTCTCCTCGTATGACTTGTTCTCCAGACCCCTCACCAACTTGGTGGCTCTCCTCTGGACACGCTCCAGCAGCTCAATGTCCTTCCTATAGTGAGGGGCCCAGAACTGAACGCAGTAGTCAAGTGGCCTCACCAGTGCCCAGTCCAGAGGCACCATCACTGCCCTACTCCTTCTGGCCATGCTATTCCTGATACAAGCCAGGATGCTGTTGGCCTTCTTGGCTGTCATATTGCAAATAATTACTCAAGAATATGCAGGGAAAGGTGAAGACCGGAGAGAGAGGTACATGCCTAAGGAAATGGCCATAAATTGGTACTTAATGCCAAGCCCAGCATCACACATCAAGACTTTCCTGTCGTATTGGACCCCAAAGACAGGTACAAATATAAATGCAGAGAATGGGACGTTCTTAAAAATGCCACAAACCATCAGGAAAGAAGGAACCGTGGACTAAGGGATTAAGGAACAGCTGATGGTGATGAGTGGCTGCGAGACTATGGATAACAGAGGAATCTCACACACAACCAGCTCTTTAGCCTGTTGAGGTGAGACATTTTTTTTCTGTCCCTAAGGTAAGTCAATCTCTTTGTAGGAAAAACTACCCAGAGAAAGCCTGACACCTGGCTGCCTGTAGAGATGAGAAAAGACTCTTTTCTGCTGCCCTTTGCTGATCACCTTGACATACGATTACTCTGACAGAATGCATGGGCACATCTACTATTGGCTATAAATACATGGAGAATTTACTACCCATGAGAGGCTCAAGCAATTTTCTGGCTCTAGATACGTATCTCACTGGTGTATGCATGAGTATAGCACAACCTATAGCTTCTCTGAATTATTTATAGACAAACAAGTAATTAAAATTTTTATTCTGCCCATTTCAAAGGGTGGAAAAAAATATCATCTTCTTTATTCTTTCATCAACAAAGCTGCTGCCCAACCTCATAACTCTGTCTACATGTTGTAAAGAACTGTGTAAGTGGCTCCTCATCAAATACACTTTGCATTTTATGTGATGTACTGAAAAAGTAAGTGGCTTCTTCCAATGTCAGAAAAGGAGAGAGCTCAAAACAGAGCCTTCCACTTCTCGTAAACCACACGTTTTCCCAAAGACTCACCTTGCCAGGAGCAAAGATGCATTCACCAGATGTCTGCCCAGTCCTGGAGAAAGGGACTCTGGAGTTTGGTGGGAGAGCAACAAACTCAACACCAAGAAACCCATGTTTTGGTCTTGACTTTCAAAAGTTATGAGTCTTGCTTAATCTCCGGGTGCCTTTGTGCTCTGTTCAACTGAGCACCTTTGCAAGGGATGACTGTAAAGGTGACAAGGGAAGGGAGAGTATTTACGAGCAGGAGATGGGGAACCAGGTCTCTCAGCTCCTACTTCCAGCTCATTCATTTTCTCACTTTGTGACCCTGAAAATAACTACTTGGCCTTTTGATACAAAACTGGGCATAACCAATGCTATTTACTACCCGCGAACATTGGGAAGGGTGGCTGCTGAGCATTTCAGAAGAGCTCTGTTTCTTCCAAGAAACCATATCCTGCCGTGGTATAATACCTACTCACTTCATGGAAGACAAGGCTAAAATTACATATGAAATCAGTCACCTTGGTATCTTAAATGTTTACAGAAAGCTAATGAATGCTTAGAAAAGAAGAACTGGCAGCTAAAGGTCAGGGCTGGGATGTGCTAGGAGCCACACAGGGTTGTACCTGGGGACTGTCACTCCTGTGCACAGCCAACAGACCAACACAGGACCGAGGGGGGAGCATTTGTGTATCACCTTTAAAGAAAGAAGAAAAAGAGAATAATAGGCTGGGGTCAGACCATCAGGCCATTAAAGATAAATTGGTAAGGCTGGTTGAAAGGTAGTTTTCTTCTTGAAATTGGTTCAAGTACAAGAATGAGTGCGAGTCAGTTATTTTCCCTTCAGATCAAAAATTCCCTCTGGTGATTCCAGGTGTCAGAAAAATTTAAAGAGAGTTTTAAAAATGAAGCCAGAGGCTTAGACAGTGCTTCAGCCATAACACTACCTGTCTTCTCAAACCAGTAGGACTGGTCTTTCACAGAAATGTTTTTTCTTTGTGAAAGAATAGAGAAGAAAGTGTTTTAGTGCCTAGTCAAATGCCAGAAGCAACACTTCCTCAGGGAACCGAGACATGCAAAGAAATGTAAGTCACAACAATAATTTGTCTTTAAACAAATAAAACCCACAATCACTATAAATATCACATCAGCTGCCTAAATTAGGAGTTCATCAGTAGCCCAGAAGTGAAAGGAAGTTGCTCAATGTAAGCAGAGTTTCTCTGTTGATTCACATCTGCATCAGACTCCTCAGATGTCTCCCCAAGTGTGAAGGTGTTAATAACTTCACCTGTTTACCTGTGCCAGCTGATAGAAAAAAAAGATAGTCAGCATCTAACAGAAGTGCCCCATGCAGAGGAAAAAGTGATTTACAGGTTAGAGTGGAACGGTGCTTTTACTAATTATACTAAAGAGAAAGCCGCTGTGCATTTGCTGGCTTGGGAAGAACGCCGCACTATTTCTTCGGCTGTGAGGTTTGCTGGGCAATATTTCTTTGCAGCACCATGAATTTAATCACATCAAAACGTCAGCAAAGAAAAATGAAACACACACAGGTCTTTTTCCCCGGATTGATATTTAGCAAGAGAAATAGATGTTTTCTTAAAGAGGCAGTGGGCTACATAATGTTTTACACCTCTGTTTTCACCTTTGGGCTCAATTTGGATTCCACTCCCCATGAATATAAATCAGAAGCAGTTTTATCATATTCAATACAGCTTAGTTGCAGCCGAGTTTTTCCCTGCGCTTGTTCTAGCTCAGCATGGATATGAAATGATAAGGTTTATACTCCAGTGGATATCCAAGGTAGGAGAGCAGCTCCCTTCATGCAAGGGCCAGGGTTCAGTAGACCTTCCCGCATCATGGCTGGCCAAAAAGACATGGAATTGGTAACACCAAACATTGCTGACTTAACCTCACGTCTGCAAAGCCTCATGAATCTTGGTTCTTTCCACCAACGACCACCGACCTCCAAATGAAAATAAGGATATATTTAAAATATAACGAGTCCACTGTCATACCTCTGTCTATGGGCACCCCGAGGAGCGGTGTCTGTGTTAGTTACTATCACCATTAAAATGCATGCAGTTATTCCAGAGATATATAAGCTTTGTGTTCAAAGCTGGCACATGATGGTACGGTACTAAGCAGAAAACATCAAAACAAAAAGCATAAAGCATAACTGTGCATAACTAAAGAATAATGCTTCTTAAGGCGAGCTGCAATATCTCTAGCAGCATATAATTCCCCCTTCCCCCAGTATCTCATTCTACATCTAATCATGACATTAACCTATACCACTGCTATTTAATGAGCTGTACTGAACTAAATACCTACCTCAAAAAGCAGGTAGGATTAAATGCAGTTGATCCAACTAGAATTGTAATTAAAGTGAATTTATTTTAATCCAGGAGAGCTAAAGGAAAGGACAATGATTTATGAGCAATATTGCTGGCATTTTCAAGAAGCATAAAAATCATTAAAAATGAATATCTAAAAACTATTACTTAGGAAAGCAGCCATAATTGGATAAGCAATCCAGTGTGTCTTTAGGGCATTTTGTTCCTAAAAGGGAGAAAACAAAAACAGATAACCTTTGAGGAAAATTAAAAAAACACATTTGCAACCTTAGGTTTTTTTAATGAAAAGGATTAAATGAGTGCTACTAAAATATACATACTTATTGCCCTATTCAAAGTGATTATAAAACACATCACAATCTCTAATTATTGGTCTCACTGGGGAGATTTGTTATTTTTGCTAAATTCACTCTTTATAGGTTAATTTAGAGTTTATTGCAAGTTTGGCAGAAATTTTGAAAGCATCTAAGTGACTAAAGACAGTTTTGTTAAGAAGTTTACCGGCTTTTTTTCTTTTTTTAAATCGGTAAGTGTCAGTTGTCCTGGATATGAATTTACTACTATGCTCAAAGGCAGAGCTTCTTGGGAATATGGGCAGAGGGTAATTTAACAGAGTAACTGATCTGTGGTAAAGATTTTCCCCTGGACTATAGGACCTTCATCTTTATGCTCATCTTGATAGGTCACATCCAGTTGAAACATCTTTGACTTTGCCTGTAAATGGATGTGTACATTCACAGAGCAATCAATATGTCCTGTAGACATATTTATCGGTCCCTATTCTCTGTAATTAAACTCAGCAAGAGCAATAACAATACCTTTAGTATTCATCCTTTAAAAGTTGTCCTCTGGTTCCTTTAATCTGTCTGAACAGATGGAGTCTTGCACTATCACCTTGCAAACTTTTTTCCTTAACTATTAAGCCACAGAAGAATTTAAGAGGAATAAATTAAATGCAGCAAATGTTTAATAATTGCTGTCACTTATTTCTTCACAAGAGTTTTTAGGCTAATGAATAAAACATGTTCATAGAAGGCTGGTCTCTGGGAAGTCAATATAAAATATCTCACCGAGTTCAACACCTTGTGTGAGAAATGGAGTATTCCTCTGTGTTAACACACCAGAAAAACCCCACTGAACTGGGACCCTAATTCTAAATCACAGGTAATCAATGAGTCAGTAGTTCTGTTGACTAATCAAGGGAGCTAATAACGTCGCAATGCATTTCTTCTCCGGTATATAGATCAATCATCGGGACTGAAAAGCAAAACTCCTGTCACATTGGCGAGCACTTAGTTGTTAAGATTACTTGTATCGAACTTGGTAAGATTATTCATTCGATCAAACAATTGCCAACAAGGGGGTGCCTACAGCTTGGCCTCACTCTCAAAACTGAGCATTTGAGACATCATTTGGAGTGTAGATGATAGCCTCTCCTGAAAGCACAAATGCTGTTTCTACCTTTATCTCAATAAACCTACTTAAATGAATAAAGATGCGAATAAAGTGCAAATAAAACCTTTATCGCAGCCACTTTTTTGTGAGGGAGCCTAAGTTTGCTGAAGTCAATGGAAATACAGGAACATCATGGAAAAGAACTTGCTTAACCTCATGATGCTGAAAGATAGAAAATTTCTCCCCTCTGAACGAGGTTAACTCCGTGTCCTCTCTGTACATAGAATTTCAGCTTTACTTTTGCTGAAATTCTGTAGTGCAATATCTAATCAGCTTATATAACAAATATCAAAAAAAGCATTAGTTTTCATTGGTTTAGCATTTTGTACATTACAGTAAATTCCAAAACCTGTAAATAGGAGCAGGACTGACCCCTACCCAAAAGTACCTAACATAAAACAAAACTTCCTGGTTACCAACATTGACAAAGATGGTTTGTAATGGCAAAAAAAAAAAAAATAAAAATGTGAGGCTCAATTCTTGTGGATAGCTTTTTCTTGAATATAGACATATTAGTTGTCTTTCCAGATTACACACTACCTATGCCACTCTAATTTAAGAGAATGAAGGTAAGGAAACGTGGTACCATCCCAGCTCAAGTTAAACTACAGCTTATCAGAAGGTACTCACTGACCAAAAAATACAAACGTGCTAAGATACAAAAAGAAATCAGTAAAGTAGATCTACACTAAACCCAATTAAGTTTATGGGGTCTTTGCAATGGCTTTAATAGGATTTAGATAAGGCTTTAGCCTCAGTGAGACTTAGATCACATCCTCGAGTAGACAGCTAAATTGGTTCTCCGCGTATTGGCAACCAGAAGCCAGTCCTGATTGATGTGAAAAGCTCTCCCTGCAATGGTCATCTTGGTCCAGAGTCTTAAAGGAATAGAGGAGGGAGAGGGGTTGGGGCACGGCACAGCAGGCAGCCTCGCAGAGCTTTTGAGAATTCCCTGGCTCCACCTTTGGTCTTTCAGAGAAATAAATGGTTACTTGTAAAACATGCATTAGCAAAATCTGCTACAGGTTTAAAATTGAAACAGAAGGACTCTCACTTTCACATTTAACAAATCCATTACTATTCCATTTAATATACAGGGTATTACTAACAATGAATGCTTTTGAATGAGGAAGGGAGCAAACCTATCAACTACCTTACTAAGACTTATTTCATGCAGAGATACACCACAACATTAACTCTCCACATTTACAGGGCAAATGCATTCCCTCCCATCATAATATGAATCTTACTGCACTGCCTGCATTTACTCACAACCAAATAGAAAAAGATATCTTCTACTTGAAGTCTTCAACTGTAAAAATCAATTGTGGCACAGAGTAACTTACTGAGCACACGCTACCCAGGATTTATAGTACATAGACTTGATCGCTGGCTGTTAGCTTCTCTCATGTTCATTAATTACGTATTTATAGACACCTCATTCATACAGAAGGATTTTAAGACAATTCACCAGATTGAAGACACAGACCACACAGTCCATTCTCTTCTTCCACATGTTTAATGCGGCTAACATCGGTGAAACCTTAGGGAGAAGTGAAGCATAACAACCCCAGATGTTTATTTTTGTCACATATAACGTGCTGGAGGCTCATACAGATTTTATAGACTTTGTGCCAGGTTGCAAAACACTGATCTGAGCAAACAACCTTCTCATGGTGCAACGGCTACACAGGGAGCCAAGCTCTCCCTCCACAAACCAGAGAGTTCCCATCACCTGGAGCACTCACACTTTTGACCATGAACCGAAGAGGAGTGAAGCTCACACTACCACCTTTCATTTGCAATACTTTCTGCTGCCTCTGTACCACACAGGGCCACCAAAATGCACTCCTTCACTTATCCTCAGTACTCAAAAAGCTACCGTTTGGACTAGAAACTGTTTACAAATACTGGAGAGTCCCTTGGTAAATGTTCTTCTTGAGTTTCATGTAGAGCATCTTCCTGCCTGCACTGACTACTACAGGCTCACGCAATTCCTTCTCTTATTTCCCATTGAGGTAAAATTTGCTGAAAAAACATCCAGCTGAAACAATTAAAAATGGTGCATAAAAGGTATCCTTGGCACTCTGGAATGCTGTTGACAAAATTAAGACATTGCTTACAATTACACTCCTAGTAATTTATGCAGCCGGTAGATTATGCCAGCACAGGCAATGCCAGCTCTGCTAATGAAACCAAAATCAATTTGACAGCAGAATGATGGTGGATTTTGAAAACAAGTACCAACAGTTTGCAGGTGGTTTAGGCAGCTATAAAATCTGATTTATAGCAGCTTTTTAATCCTTATTTTAATTCACCTTGTGGGAATGCACCGTAATAAAACATCCTGCCATGTTACAAATGCCAAGCTGTTTGAGATCCAGTGTGGTTCAAATACAGTGAATTCTATAGATTTGACTGCAATTTTCATTTGTTTATACTCCAGCTACCCTCCCTCCCCACTCTCACTCCCAGTCTCAGATACAGATTTCATTCCCTGGCATACATATTTCCATACTCATGTATTAGAGAGAACTCAAATAATAGAGGCGCAACTAAGCTTTGGTTGAAATTTAGCTATGCCTTATATTTAAGAGGCTGTAATTTATGCAGCTAACATTGTGGATGGAGGCACATGGCTGCCATCAATCTCACTGCAGCACCATTCCTGCTCCAAAGTAATAGGCAGTTCAGTGCTCCTCGGTGTCCTGTCTACATAAAACTGGATAGCCCAAAGGGGACCTCTGAAACAGTCTTTTAAACTTGGCTGTGCAATATTACTGCAGTGCATAGGAAAGGTTCATAACACAAAAAAAATGGAGTACAGGAAAAGGAGGATGAATTTTAAAGAGGCACTATTTCCCCGTATTTGATTATACAAAACATCCTTACTTCACAAATAGAAATCTAGTAGCTTGTATTCCCTCTCTATTGAGCTGCCAGGACGCTGGAGGACTCCCTGCCTTCTGCAATATTTGTATTCCTGCCATCTACTGCAATCGATTCAGATGAGATAGCATTGCTGCCGCTCTCCTCTGCAAACACCTTCACAATGGAGAGGATTTCAGAATTAGAATTTAGTCTATTCTGTAACTATTTATCTCCATAGGAATTAATGCATTTGAAAAAGGACCAAATATTACACAAGACCAAGTTTACTTAAAGCACACGAGACGAAAGGAGAGGACTTGTATAATCACATACATTTGAGAGTGCTAGTGCATCTAGTCCTAGTGTCTAGTAATAAAAAAGAAAAACAGAGCATGAGATCTCTCTGGGACTGCTAGAACTGTTGGTTGAAAACAACAGTTTCCCTCTCGTGGAGGAAAGGGATTGGATAGCTTTAACTCAACCTCAGCATTGCATGGGTTCTTGAAATAGAGGTGTTGACCCTGTCTGATCTCCAAGACCAGCATGATCACAAATCAGTCTGGGTGGCAAAAAAAATTATTAGTATCATTTGTCATAAGCAGATTTTACAAAGTGACAGGGTTTTGCTGGATGGAAGTTGAGAAAGGTTGAGTTACACTAAAAAATAGAAAAACAATGGCGCTTCTGCATGGCAAAATATTATGAAACGTACCCAGAGAAGCTCCTGAAAGCTGCCAGAGGGTGGGGGTAAGGATAACTTTCCTCATCCCCTGGTAGATAAAAAATAACTCTGTGAGTATCTGCATTTCCCAAGAGTTTAAGAGGAAATAACAGAAGAGCAGGACAGCAGATGCCACTGAGAACTGAGATCCCAGCCAGCAGGACATCATCCATGATCCTAAAATGTCCATAAGAGCATTGGAAGCAATCCTCTCTGTCTGCCTAGCAGCTAGAGGATTAGAAGGTTTGGATTAGATCAGGATGTGAACCTTCTAATTTGAAGAATGTGGTTTTATTCTCATGTATTCTAATACCATTATAGACATGTAAAAGGTCCTCTAGTCTTTTTAGCACTGTAAAAAGCAGCGTAAAGCGGGCTGGAAATGTTAGGAGCAGTCCCAGAACAGTCCTGCTATTTTAAGAGACATTTCCTATAGACATTATGCACAGTAAGGGAAGAAAAAAGGATCTTAAGGTGGTAAAAGCCAAAATCAAGGCAAAGACTCACTTTGTATATCACCAGCACCAGTTACTTTTATTACAGCAGTTCCTAAATAAGCAACAGGAACCCATCATGTACACACCAGAAAAGACTGTCAACACAGCACAGGTTCTTCTAGCATAAATATCAAGGATTTCCTTTCATCCCAGACATACTTTTCAAAACACCAACACAACTTCATGGGCTGCTCCCAAGAAGGATCAGCTTGGCTCATCAAAAACCTTCAGACACCAACATCTCCACGGGTACAGAAGAAAAACCTTTAACTGAAGTATTAGTATATTTAAAAAAATCTGAATATACATTACCTTCAAAGAGGTGGGTGGCAGAAACACTGCAACTACTCTCACAAAGTCACAGGCCACAAGCAACCCTCAGCTTCACTTCCTTTCCAGTTCCTCCTGGGGCACTGATTAAATACCTATTTAGAGAATGAGCAGCACCTGCTGAAACAAAGCATCTGCAGCACCTGGGTTTTCCCTAGAGGTCTCCTACCTCACTGCTAATTCAGCCAAATCCTGTTTAGTTTCTGTAATTTGGTAAGTGCCTTTTGAATGGTTACAGCTGCATAAGCCCTTGGGTTTTAGTGCTTTGTACATCACCTTAGTTTATTATCCTCGGAGCAACTATTTCTACTTCCCCCATTCTATATTTTTTTTTTTAATTTATTGCATTTTTACCTGCTAGACCACACTGGGAACATTGCTACTTTTCCAATCAATTATATCATAGAAGATATTGTCAGAGTGGCTCTATTAACAAATATATCAAATTGCAGCCCAGCTCCCAGAAGAAGATCTTGGTGTGACTGCCATGATGATGTTCTCGTAGCAAATTAAATAGAAGAGAGTCTCAGATGCTGCGAGTGGCTATTGCATAATTTATCACCAGAAGGCAGGAAGAATGATGGGGCAAAGCAATGAAGAAAATCAGTTCCTTAACTGTGTTTGAACACTTCCTAAATCTGGGGAGCAAAAAGTTATTTCGCCTCGCTCAGATGGACTAGTTAAAAGAATATTCCACACACAAGTGCTGTGTAAGGCTGCTATTACCATATTACCACAGCTGTGTATTTACAGCGGTCCTATGAGGACCGTGTGATTAAGAATAAGGAAATAATATTCCTAGTAGGAAAGGTTATTATTCTGTATAGAGAATAAATGAACAATTTTTTCATGAGGACAAGGAAGTGGGTGGAGAACTCGTATGGGTGGTTTGTCACCATGGGGCAGAGCTAAAGGCTATTTTTCATAACAGTTCACCACAAGTCACTCCATTTTTTAGCACTAATGAGATGCATCTCTGAACAGGAGGACCAGAACCTGGTCAGCTTTGACGTCCTCTAAGTCAAAGGGTCTCAATGTTCTTCATAAATTGAAACAGAAGTGGAAATGACTGTTAATTTTCTGCCATTTCCATAGATCTCATATTAGCAACAGCACCTTTTTTTAAGGTAAAAGAAGTCAGAAGTGGGCAGGCAAAGGACATATGTTAGTATACTCCAGTCAAGTAATAGGAAATTATAGGTCAGTTCAATTACAGCTTAATTAAACTTGAGGTAATTAATTTGACATCTAGATCCATGCCTACCCACCATGGTGCTTTGCAGCTGAAAGGTCACAGGGCTCTGCTTGTGTTGTTGCATTTACTCTCCAGCACGATTTCACCTGGTGTGTGAACTGGTCAATGAGAAGCTTGAATTTCTCCACAAAGGCAGTAGGGACGCTCTGAAGCCTGAGTTTGACAAAGGCTGCACAATCATGACATGCCTCTACAAGTTCGGCTCTTCTCTGACACTATGACAAGGCCCCATGATAAAAAAAGAATCAAGGATGAGATCTCTGCAAGTTTTATATATCTGCCAAGTTTCATCAAAACAACTCACCCAGGGGACTGACTGGAGAAATATAACAAAAAGGCTATGTCACATTTCTCAAAACCTGAGTGCCACAAAATACATCCTCAAAACTCCTGTCTGAGCCTGAATCTCAGCCAAACATTAGTTTTAGTGCAACATTTATATCAGAAATCCAAACCTCCATTCAACAACCGTTAACACGTACGTGATCTCTAAACACATTTAGCCTATGAAATGGTTTCTTAAAACTTAATGTGAACAGACTAGGTCAACAGTTGATTATATTTTAAAATTAAATTTGCTAAAAAAGGGATAGATCCTATACTGTCTGACTTCCGTCTCTGGGTTTAACAGCGCTCCGTGAGGAAGAAAGTAATTTTTGTTCTACAAAGCTGAACAATAACATTCCCGTGTTGATGCAGGGAAATCAGAAAGAATAATGGAATACAAAAAAAAAGTGGAATTGATCCCTGTGTTTCACTGAGCAAAGCTGGATCATAAACACATTACAAAATGGGATTGAGACGCTGCCACCATCCCAGCGGTGACGGAGGTTTATTGTTTGTTCATTTAACTTTGCAGCATTGCGTAGTTCTCCCTGGTCCCTAACTCTGGCATGAAATTCGTGGCAGCCTCTAGCAAAATGAAGAACGCAGGCCACCATTATTTTTACTTATGCATTAAGTGGCTTCTCCTGCTTCCTGAATTTTTCGTAAACTAAATTCTAATAAAAGTAACTGGTTGGCTGATACAACTGCACCAAACCCTTGTGTTCTCAACACGGCAAGGGGCTCAGTCCGAGATCTCCATTTTCAGCTGCTCTGAGACTCTCTTCTGAGACAAAACACCCAGCTGATACTGCTAGAAATATTTTCATTACTTCTTTTCACTCCAAGACCTTGCCATCTGGACTGCCATGCCATCTCGGTGGCCTGGTCACGCTGATCCAATTGCCCTTAATCTCCCCAGCTCTTCCCTCTGCACTTCACACGGGCGTTCAGCCGCCCCGGCTCAGCTCACATTCTTTAATCCCTGGCACTAAACACACAGACCAGATGAACCGTGTCCAATTCTGACCAGCTGAGATTCGCAATATGTCCTTGGGACCGAGCACAGAGCAGAAAGCTTTCATTTACACATATGGTTTTTAATAGGATTCATACAAATTTTGACCCTTGTCAGTGTTTCAGGACTGCCTGAGCCATGCAAGCAGCCTCGCTGGCAGCTGGTGGGAAGAAGACACTGTTCCATCCCATCCTAATTACATGGAGGACATGCAGATGTTTAACCTTTTACAAGCCCACAGAGGAAGAGGAGAGACCAGGCTTTTCTAGGCTCTGCTGTTACTGCCCGATGTTGCGTGAAAGGCAATTTAATGAAAAGGGAGCTTGTTTTACTTGGGGGAGGGTGGCTGGGGGCAGGAGTTGTCTTTAAAAATGAAACTTTCCTACCCTTAGGAACATCTGTAATAAAGTGAATAATAGTGTGAACCTCCTATAACTCAGGGCAGATGGACAAACCCGCAATAGAGAAGTGACTCAACAGAAACTTTGTTTTCAATGGGCTGCTTTGTCTTTCTGGAGGAAGGTAAGTTCAGCGATACTCTAAGGCTGTTATTTCTAGAAGGAACATCAACTTCAGGTAGACAGGAGGATCATTTCTAAAGCAAGACAATAACTTCCAAAAAAATCTGTCTTCTACAGTCATCTCTCAAGCATGATAATGCCGGATCGTCCTACCCATTTTTTTCCTCCCCCTTTTTTGACAATCATTGAAATTTCAACATCTACTTGGTAATTAACAGCCTCACCACTCTTAGTAGATTTGAGTAGACAGTTCTAGTCTTGTACTTTAATTATCAGAGGCAAAAGATTCTTCTTATGCGTTGCCATGACCGACCAATGTCCCCCAGTTTTACCGATACATATAGCTCCTTTGTTTCCATCTCTATGACCTCATTAAGATTTAAACTTTAAAATTTATTTACAGCTGAAGTTAATTTATATTATTAATGACTAAGCAGGAAGCATCTAAGCATCTCAGATGGAAAATTAAGAGCTATATTGTGATCTGCATTGTAAAAAAGCTGCTTTTTGTACCTCAGCCTGAAGACTTAACACCTTGAAGAGGCAGCTCCTTGGAAACCCCATTCAGTTCCACTTAGTTTTATTCACTGGTAATGAATTTCTAATTCCATGTCAGAACACACGTAAGAAACAAGGGAACAGCGAAAAACTATAAATCTTATCACAACAGATCAGGGAGACTCACACAAGAAAGCGAGTTCTTGCACCTTCCTGGAGAAGAGAAGGCTCCAGGGAGACCTTATAGTGGTCTTCCAGTATCTGAAGCCAGCTACAAGAAAGCTGGAGAGGGACTTTTTACAAGGGCATGTAATGACAGGATAAGGGGTAATGGCTTCAAACTGGAAGAGGGGAGATTTAGATGAGATATTGGGAAGAAATTTTTCACTCTGAGGGTGGCGAGGCCCTGGCCCAGGTTGCCCAAAAAAACTGTGGCTGCCCCATCTCTGGAGGGGTTCAAGGGCAGGTTGGAGAGGGCTTGGAGCAACCTGGGCTGGTGGGAGGTGTCCCTGCCCATGGCAGGGTAGTTGGAATGAGATGATTTTTAAGGTCCCTTCCAACCCAAACCATTCTGTGATTCCGATTTCCAAAGTATCACTTTTGTTTCATAAAGAAAAAGTTTCATTTTCAGACAAGATGGAAACAAACTGTGGGCCACTACCAAAAGTCACGGTCCACGGCTGCTGGCATGGGTTACATCTATTCTCAATTACATGATGCTAACATCAAATCTAAGGCAGAGCAGAAGCACAACCCTGCTCTCCTCTGGTTATCACAAAAAACAACAGCTTCTGGGAGTCTGTGGTTAATTTGGGATTATTCCAGCACAAAGTTTTCCATCATAATGAATTGCAATGCACCGACGCCAGCCAATTACCCCAAAATGATCATTAACACAAGATAAGCTAAGGTGAAAGAAAATTTTACAGAGCTTTAAAATAAAGGCTTCCTAGACCAAAAAAAAAAAAAAAAAGCAAGTACATATTACCAAAATTTGCAATGTCTCTCCCAAATGTTTTTTCAAGGTGCAGTGGTGTGTCCTGTAGCCCAAATGCCCACTCACGTTTGAGATGAAGGGTATTTGACTACAACATTTTGTAAGAAAGAACTAATTAAGTCTCTACTTTCATTAGTGAAAAATAAGACCAGAGTGATCTTGAACAAGAATGATCTCGAACAATTAATGTTAATTGCTTATGCTTGTATGAAAGACCTTGACAAATTTACAGTAATGGTTTATATTCCTTTCAGGAGCAGAAAATGAGTAGCTCTTCCTAGGCTTTAGGGGCATGGCATGATGTTAACCCTGACTTAGTTAACCATTTGAGAGCCAATTAAGAAGGGGAAAAGAATAAAAGTACTTAATAATGGTAATACAGACAGAGGTACCCAAAATTACTTAATTTCTTTCTGAATATTTTTAACACATTAAAATGAAGATGTTTAACAAGGTTTGCAAAACAAGAAACTTCAGTTAAGAAAGCTGGCAGTCCCATTAAAAAGCAATTTATAAGGCTTCTTCAGCAGAAAGCAGTCAGCTTCATATGTGTTACTCATTTACAGGGAGTTAGGAAAAAAAATAAATATCAAATTTTAACCTGTATAAAGCTCTTTCAAAACGGGTAAAAGAAAGATCTGCTACTATTAGAGTTTCTCTCAGCCAAGACATTAAAGAAAACATAAAATTTCTGTGGAATATTAAGAGTGAAAGGCGTAACTTTAGCTTTCAGCTTCCTCATCATTGAAGCCTGTGCACTATTCAAGCACATACAATATTCAAACCATTCTTGGACAAAATGATATTGAGATATCGAAGCAGCACGTAGTTGGATATTAAAATTCCACTGGAAGATTTCTTACAGTCTTTCTCTTCCCTGCCTGCTAAATATGTGGTATAGAGGGATCCTAATCAATGCCTGCGTGTTGTGGATGCTCCCAAATATACTGGAGGCTTCTCCTGTATGAAATTGAGATGAAGTAAATTGCCTTTCGCCTTGCTGTTGCACCAGAATAAACGCTTAGATGCTTCCAGTTCCTATGTTAGAATAAAAGTAGTAGGATTTGGGCAGTCTAATTTTGTGTCCAGCACATCTAACAGCTGCCTGGTGTGGGTTACTGCTTGGGAAGATACTGCAACTGCATAAACTTGGCACGCTCGATGTATATGCAAGATGATTAAAAATGAAGCTCTACTTCAATAAAAGAAAGCAGAAGTTGAGATCAGAAGGACCTTTGCAAGTACCTGGCTAGTTTCAATGCACAAAAATCTTGCAAGCGAGTTGAGACTGCTCATGGTGCAAATCACACTATTAATTCATCTCTGATTTGGAATACGCCATGGAGCCCTTTAGGATATCTTTCCCAATTGCAGTAGGGAGCAAAAGATGCTTCACAAAAATCTATCACTTTGGGTGGTCAGGAGCCCCGCGGATCAGCAAGGCTGCAATTTCAAGTTCAGAAAATTTGCAACTCTTTCCAGGATGCCAGTCCGTGTGTGGATGGCAGTTGTTTGCTTCCCATCAATGCTGCCTCAGGTCTGGTGAAGAATTTTTGCTGGGCTCAGAGCTGCGGCAGCTGAGCGTGCTCCACTTCAAACACCGGTCACTTGTGGAAAATGAGTCAACAACCCAAGACGCCGTCTTCTCTTCTGACATTGCCACACTCGGAGAAAGTCAGCCCCCTCATCAGGCATCTTAAACACCATCTGTCCATGTTGAGAATCCATTTCGAAAACTTGCTGAGCCTTATGATGTATGTCCCTTGCTAAAAGTAAAAATGCTGCATGGAAGATGATGAATTGGACAATATGCTTGCTTTAAAGCTTCAAACTGCTTTCAGAGCGTATGGGGACGCCAAGCAATTATTATACACCTCTGTAATTCTTGCTCAAAGATATTTCCCATTTTAATTCTCTTCAGAAGGTGTTAACTACTTGGTTCCATAGGAAGAGAAAAAAAAAAAAAGAGAAAAAAATCACTTTTCAATGTGCATGATAAAAATAAATAAAATAATATATTTTCTCTTATGTCCTTGAATATTCTTTGTCTTGGGCTGCCTGGTAACAGAACTGAAAAGATATTTAAAAGTCTAACAACAGCTTTAGGGAAGATTCTAATAAATTGGGAATTGCCCATCCAGGTCAGGGTTTCTTGATCCCTCCTATCCATGTTGCTGTCAGAAACAGCCCAGCTGTAGCAGGAGCCCCAGGGAAAAGTCCAGGAGCTGCTACACAAAGTGCTCCAGAAGAATTACACCCAGACCTTCGATATTTCAGAACACCTAACCACTGGCACTATTTTAGCTCTAAATTTTCTCATTGTACGTGTCATTTTCCAATGCTTCTTTTGGTCCCTTGTTCTTCATGTTCTTTAAGATTTAAAGAGCTTTCTGTAATATAAAACCAAGGTATTGATTCCTGCACAACACTTAGTGGAGATTTGGCAGAACTGAGGCACTGAAGTTTATTTTACGGTCCATTAATAGAGTGACAAATTTGTTGGTCCAAATTCTACCCTCAGGAAGACCTGACCCTAAAGAATAAAAATATATAGTTTCCATGGTATGGAATGTCACCTACAAGGCTTGAAGTGTTGTCAGTTGACACAAGAGTGGATGTGTATGGAGGAAATGTAAGAACTTATATTTTAGCATGACTTATAGGATACTTCATATATTGAACAACAATTACATCATTTGACAAACGTGGTCAACTTAAAGTTGCTCTTTGCTTTGGATACCATTGGAAGCATTGGAAATATATTTTGGTGGAGTGGAAGTCAGAAATGTTTTGGCAAAAAAAATAATCGTCACGTTATTAACAAAAAAGGTAAGCATTCTTGTTTCCATGTAGTGCTTCATAATTCTGGATCACACAGTCATTTAGGAAGTTATCAAAAGCATCATTTTATACATGAAAAATACCAGAGGCACATAACTAAAAAGATTTGCACAGAGGCACACAGCAGGAGAAACTGCCAATAAAAATAAAAAAATAAAAAAAAAATAAATAACCTCACAAAGCATCCTCAGATCTGGAAGCACGCTGACTTTGGCAGTCGAGTGGTGGCAGAATTTTACTGGATATGACATGAAATTGTCCTTTCCCTTAGGGGCTTACAGGCTCCCACCCTGGAATTAGCTCGACCTCCCCCTCTGCAGGTGTGGTCAAACACAGTGGTGATGCCTTTGAGCATCACTGAACATGACCTTCAGCTCGTTTTCTCTCACAACAGCCCTGTAAATACTCTACCATTAACTGTGCAGTGAAGATGCAGAGATACTAAGGGACTTCCTTTTAGCACACTGTTTATCATTCTCCAGGAAAAAACTTCTATTTGGGAGTGTCTGGATAAAAGAACACTTGGAGTCAGGATGCAGGTAGTTAAATGTCATGTCTCTCCAAGATCTTCCTGAGATCTCTCTGTGCGTGAGCTATTCCGCAACGTACTGATTCCATCACTCATTAAAGGAACGCTTATGAGCAACCAAAGTACGCTTCAAAAAAATTCTCCAAAATAGAGGATTACCCCAAAGAGGAAATACAGAGAATTAGGTATTAGAATGCAAATTTCTTTTAATGCTACATCAAAGTTACTTGGTAATAAAGCCAAGGGATTATCCCACTTTATGAATGCAAGTGATTCTACAGCCTTTTCTTCTGTTTGAAAACATCTCCTGTACATTCCCAAATGGTTCATGACAGGCTCCTACTCTGTCTGAAGACCCAGGTTTAGCCAAAACTGGCTCAATAGTACTTAATTTTAATAGTAATAAAATGCAGTCCTTCACGTCTTCGATTAGTTCATTAGACTCCTTAAAGAAGATAAATGGTTTCTGTACGGGCATGCCTAAGAGGCACGTGTTTTTCGACACTTGCCTTTCCTCGCTGCAGAACGTCACATCAGCTAGATCCGAGCCACTAAAACATTACTCATACCATGGCATCTGCTGCAATAACGCATTAATTATCAAGAGGGATTTAACGGATCTGCAAGATCGGGTAGTTGAAGATAGATCGGTAGAATAAAGCATTCTCCTGAGTTCCCCCAGCTATGGGACAAGCCTCTGATTTGGAAAACAACACCGCAACTGGAAGTGTGATCGATACAGACATGCAAGGACAATACCAGGTTTTCACAGAATCCTGTCATGAGCCAGATCTGCTGCTATTTAAAGCTAGTGAGAACCTTCCCAATGACCTCCTGAACGCTGGATTGAACCCTGGACCGTTGCAGCCCAGCGATGTTCCTGCTCATGTAGCTGGTTCCTGCTAGCTGCAGGCATTGCCTTCCTGTCACGGAACAACCAGTTTCAGATGGCAATTTTGGTCCGCAAACCTAAACCTCAGACAGAAAGGAGTTAGGATTTAAAGTGGCATCTTGTGGAGAAGCCATCCAAGGTGGCACATCTTGCTGGAGGCCACCCACTGACATAGCCTCCCCTGTGAGGTTTAAGGACCCAAAACTCAACCACAGCCTTTCCATAGAATTTATTTCTTCTTTCTTGCCTCCAAAACGGTAGCATGGGCAGACAAATACCTCAGATCTATACCCTTCAAATTCATTGTCCATTCCTCTGAAGTAGTAATCATACCTGCCTACTTGACTGTAGTAGTGTTTCATAGGTGCTTGACTGCAGGAAACAAGAACAAATGAAAAAGTCCTCAAAAGTCTATGAGACTTGATTCATTTCAAGCCATTCTTGAAACCAGCAAAAACATAAAAGCATAAAAACCAGAGAGTATTCTCACACACTGAAGTCTGCTGACACCACTTCTGAAACGAAGCAATCTGAATTGTTGCCTGAGATACAGAGTACAGGAAACTGGGTCCTGGTAATCGTATTAACTTTGTTCTGACAATAGCGACCTACACGAAATGTGAAAAAAAATGGCTTTTCTGATATTAACAACAAGCCTTTTCAGCTTTTTCTTGTCCAGCAGAGCTACATTCCACCAAGTGTAAACAAATGAAAAAATGCTCCTTCCGCTTCAAGCAATTTTGCGACCATCTAACATCGCATCCTTTTCCATTTCATAGAATGACAGAATATCCAAGGCTGGCAGGGACCTGGGGTGGTCATCTGATCCAACCCCCTGTTCAAAGCACGGATAACCAGTTATTTCCAGTTCTTTGCTTTCCAAATAGTAATAACTATCTTTTTATAGCCCCTTTTCTTATATTGAGCTGCAGTCAACCGCAGTGTCAGTCTGAAGTCTCACGCACAGAGAGCACATAAATTGGGGGGGAAAAAAAGACTACTCAGTGGCTGGTAATGCACGTGTATTGAGATAATTTAACAGGGAAAACCCATTATATTCTGCCATTTGCGCTCTGGTAGAGCTCTTCAGCAATCAGCAGTCAATTCTACACCGCGTTTTTAATGTCAGAGTGACTTTGAGTTAACAGCACTAATGATTCCTACGGTGAATGCCAGCATTTGCGCTATTCAGGGAAAAACTGAAAGGAGAAAAATCTTTCTAAAAATCTAAGATTCAGTCTCCATCTCGCCCCCTTCCCCCAGTAAAAATCATTCAAAAAGTGATTCTTGGGGCCCACAAGGCATACTTTGAGACACACCATGGAAAGGATCTAGATTTTTATGCTAGGCTAATCACAGAGTGTTGCTGACAGTTCAGAAGTACTTTTACTGTAACTACAGAAGACTTACTTTAAGAAATTTACTGAGTCTCTAAAATGATTTAAAAAAAAATGAAAGAATCATTTTCTGCATAGCTGCAGTAGACACCATAAAATGTCAATTTAGGGTAACCTTTCTAGAAGTGCTTAAATGATCCACAACTCCGAACACCACTGTCTTTTCAGTGTCTGAAATACCCATTTCTCTGGCCCATAATAAGCTGAAGTTTAACTTCAACCACAAGTTCATTAACAACTGAAAAACCAAGCAAAACTACTTGATTTTAATTAAAATATTAATTCATAGTTGGTTTAATTCCTAAAATGCAAAGCATGGGTTGGATTAATTTACTGTGCGGTGGAATCATACGACACTGAAGTATTTTTTCAAGTGTGCAATTCAAACATTCAAATAAACATAGATAAGAGGCTTCCAAATTGGCTGCAATGCTGAAGAAGATGACTGGCAAAGAAGATCCCCTCTGTGTCTTCGCTGTCGTTTGCACCTGTTAGATGTCATGTGTAGTTCCCTGCTAAAGCACTTCACTGTGTTTTTGCCTGTTGAAATAGTAAGCAGCCTTACTCTGCCAAAACAACATGGAAATCAAAAATTCAAATTCAAATTTTGTGTTTAAAAAACCAGAAAATACAGTTTCAGTTCCTTTCTGTCATCTGGGATAGTAAAGGCAAAGCTTCCTTGGGAAATACATGTGTGTGCAGGCATGAATGCATGTAAAACAGTAATTTCCATTGTACGTAAAATTATTTCACAATATGAAAAACAAAACTTTAGATTCTGCAAGCAGCCATGAAAAATGCAAGTTTGCCATTTCGGTTCCTTCCTACAACATTTTAGGAGAAAGTGGAAAAACGTGTAGCACTTCTGATCCAAAGAGAATGAAATTATCCTGAATTATAATTTTATCCTAACATAAGAGGTCTATGTGACTCTTCCCTCCATGAAACTATACTTGGCTTTTATCTCAGTTAAGTTAAATATTTATGTAAACCCAAGCCCCTGTCTGCCTCAGTTTTGCATCTGTAAGTGATCAGGAATAATATATCCAACAAAAAGAAGTATGTATATTCCTTTTGGACATACATTTGTATATAACCTTAGCAAAACAAAATAAATGCATGAAATATAAGACATGAAAAGTAGGAAAAAAATGCTGAGAAAGACTTTTTTGTTCTGCTTCTAGGTAGAAACAGTGGAGATATTTTTGGTCCAAACACATTCTGTTCCAACGCATTACTTTATTCAATTTGATGAAAATTGAATGACCAGAACATAATTAATGGTTGAAACTCTTTCTGTTTAACAAATTGAAATACTTTGAATACTAACTAGCCATATGTAAAGCTCATCAATATTAATGAAATTTTCTGAAATGTATCATTTATTCTTCATGGACAGAATAGATATTAATTGGAAATAAGTCTTGTAAGTTAGAGTTTTCAGAGACACAGAAGCGATCAGGAAAAAATTCACAACTGTGTCCAAGAGATTTAGAAGCCTAAGTTCCATTTAAAAACTATGAATTTTCTGAAAATCTCAGACATCTACACTGTGAATGCCCAAACGATCTCAGAAAAGTGGCCTTCAGCACTGGGAATCCTACTTGTTTGCAATAATTCCCAACATGTGAGATCTCAAAAAGTCCAGAGAAATAAAAAAGGGACAGTCAGACTCACAAATTAGATTGTGAAAAAAAACCGGCCATGCTGAAATAAGAGCATGTTAGAGTTAAAACGTCTTAAAACCCAGTGTAGAACTATTCATGGAGCTATCTGTGTTGGATTCACAGTTCTAAAGTTTCTCACAGGGAGAGGTTAAGCCATGTAAAAAGTGAGCCACGCTTTGATTTTAATAATACGGTGCTGGATGGCTTTGGCTCACAGTTTTACAAAGCTACAAAATCCTATTTTGCAACAAGAAAGCAACAGACACTAAGAAGAACTAAACAAATGTGAAAAGAAGCCACAGACAGGCCAGAACAGGACCACACTAAAATAATCATAAAACTGGGACGCACATAATGAACTACCAAAATATCCTAACCGGCCTGGCTTTACAGTCATGGCCAGTGGCCACCCCCCACCCCAAATGCTGCTTCTCAGGCATTACCAAAGAGGAAAAAGGTTTGGTAAGGTACATAGGAAAAAAATACAGTAAGGTGGTTTTTTTGTTAGTAACATACTACCCAGCATTTTAAAAATGAGACGGAAAATCTGCAGCCCACAACCTTGACATCAAATTTTGCCTGCTGAAATGAGCAAGTTGTTATCCTCATTAAGAACACGCAATTCATTTGCATGTCTTCAGGTGCAGTCCTTGAACACTGATGTAGGACATCATGTTAATGGCAAAGGCAGTGTATTACCATAACAATTATTCATTCAACTCTTCACATAATAAAATAAAATAGAAGTTCCCTAACACTGTGTGAATTACTTGAGAGACAACTTCAGATTATTCTGCAATGTTGTGCACTGACTTTTCAAATATGTATTAACACAATTTTGTCATTAAATAATTGCCAGTGGAAAGTTTCTTGTTGTTGGATTTTTTTTTTACTTTTAATATCTTTCTCATCTCAACTGTTTATTAGATTAAATTTAAGAAGGGTGAGAGAAACATGAGTCATTAAATCACCTGAAGGTTCTTCCTCTTTATGAGGCAATAACCATTTTCCTGGGCTAATAAATTCAAGGCCCGCAGCTGAACATTTATTAGCCCAAGATACAGTTATTGTTAAACTAATTGGAAGCACCCTGAAGTTGTTATTATAATGAAACTTCTAATGATTAAATATTTTGGAGAAATCATCTGTTAAAGTGTGCGGTTTTTAATGAGAAACCGAGGCATTTGGGCAACACTACTGTTCTTGATGAGTTCTAGCAACAAGGGAAAGCGGTTGTGCCTGACTCATTCTGAGACCAGAAACGCACATAATTGACGTGGAATGGCTCCAAATTGTTTTGCCAAGTTGCTATACACACTCATTAGTCATCTGTCATTCTTTCTTCCTACCTTGAACACCACCAAGACTGTAAGACCTTTAGAAATCACTTCTGGTTGTGGACACCTGTAACTCCTAGCACCGCGGACCCATCCATCCTTGTCCTTTCTAATGCCACTCCATTTCAACACACCGTTTGATCAAGCCAACACAATCATCTGATTTGCACAAAATCCTCAACTCAGAGACAAATAGGAAACCACTGAAGACCAGTGAGCACCCTCCCTTGCATGGAAATTCGTGATTGTTTGCAAAACCACATCGCGCTGTGGGGTGAGCTCTGGTATGAGGGGTTACAGCCATGGACAGTGACACACCAAGCACAGGAGAAGCTGCAGCAACAGCTGAGCTGTATCAAAACAGAGATCCCAATATCAGATTGATCCGTGAGCCTCCAAAGGCAAAAATGGATTGAAATTTAGCTCAATAAAAGTCAATGAAAAAAATTCCCATTGATTGCGGCATGAATTTCAGGGACTAACTCCTATTTTATTGGCAGGATAGAGGCTTTTTCAACGACAGCCCACGGCATGAGGATCCCTCGTGCAGGTAGATGCTTGGAGACAAATTTATACTGCAATAACAGAGGTCTGTGAAAACTCTTAACAGTCCTTTTTGTGCTCCTATCAACCGGCACCTAAATCCATCCCCCTGGGGAGTGCATCTCCCCATTGCCTCAAGCGGCTGGCCAGCTCTGAGCCAGAGCTGAGGGAAGGCCATGCAGATGAGCGGATTATTTTGGTCTGATTTACTGTGTAACACTCATAACAAGCAGGATGATGGGCTGTGGCCCAATTGTTTTTGTGAAATGGTTTTGGGGAGAGATTGTTTGAACCCCCTTCCATAAGGCAGCAAGGACACTGAAACAATAGAAATCCCACCTGCAGAGCAGGAATATGCTCTGCAAACCCGTTGAATTGAGAGCAATGAATGTAGAAAACAGGGTAAATAAGATAAACTCACCCTCTGACATGCGGGCTTGGCTTGCTTCATCTTGGGTTTGTTCACCTTTGGTTCCCAAAGCATCAATGAACCTCTAGCCAGTGTCATTCCGCTATCCTTTTTCTTCACCGCCATCTCTTTGAGAGACGAATCGATTTAGGGTGTCCCTTGTGGCTTTTCCCCAAAGCTTTGGGGGACAGCGAATGCAGAAAACCAGCTTCCCCAACAGTGGAATGTGCTGGTGCCCACAGATTAGATGCTAGTGCCCTGCCAACTTGTGAAGGAAGGAAAATCCTCCTGAAAAATGACATCAGATCTCCCTGCGCATCACCGCCTTACTCTCAGTCATTTATTTTTAGACAATAGGCATTTCCTACTGAGCTTTATTTTAAACAGATCTGTTACAGAATGTGGGACACTGATAATTAGTGTCCCAAGTACCCAGAATAAGTTTTAAATTGGTAGTGGCCTGGATTAGATCATCAAGGAGTTACTCATTACATCGGCAGCAGCGAAAGGATTTTGGAAGCTGTCAGGGGAAACACCAACCACGGGAAAAGAGAGCAGGGACAGCATTAACACTGAAAGTTTCTGAAACTTTGCAGTCATTTCAAGGCCTGGAGCACATAGAGCTATGGACAAATACGTGTCCATAGATACTATTTTCACTCCATTTAAAGCAAAGGCTGCATTCTCCATTGACTTCAATAAACACTGGATCTGATATAAAGTGATCTGGCTAAAAGGCATGTAAATGCAGCTGTCATTTTGAAAATCCTTAATCCATCTGATTTGCCATTTGGGCAGCTTAAATTAATTTGCCCTGCTGCTGTACCCTTGCAAAGCCCACACAGTGTAAGTATCTCTTCCTGATACCACAGCAAAACAACAGTTACATTAATTTTCAGTTCCTATTATTGAGAGGTGCATTTATAAATACAACTTGGAAGCTTACAGCAATGTGTGAACCTCAAAACATTTTTTCCCAAACAACTCCATCGATTTAATTTCATAATCTAATGCACGCATATAAACAGGCTTGAAATTATCCTTTATATCAAGCTTTTAGTTTTTCCTCCGAATTTTTCTTGCTATTTTTCCTCATATCATCATGATTAAGAACGCCTTATCAATATTTAGCTTGGTTCACACTTTCCAAACATTGAAATATTTGATGAAGCTGTGAAATAAAACGAGTAAATTCAGCAGCTGTTTTTTCCCTCAAGGTTCCATACGAAAACCCAATTCAGACTTGTTTTGGTCCTGAGGTTTTCAGGTCCGATGAAAGAGAGAGGGTAAGACAGTGCCCTCCTGTTAAGACCATTAGTATAAGGTGGTATTTTTGTGCAGGACAGACTTGCACAGTGAAGGTTTCTCTGCAGCTCCCCAAATCAGACACACGGGATCTGGGCGCTGGAGAACACCAGAAGGCTGCATTTGAAACAAATCATATAATAACAATAGGTTCTGATTACTTAACGCAGTCAGCTTCTTGTACGCGAACGGGAAGCTAGATCCACATCTTCAATGCAATTTTTTTTCTCCTCAAAATATCAGAAAGCAGCTTAACCTTGAAAATACAGCTTAGCTCAAAAGAAGAAAAAAAAGTAGTTTATTCAGAAAGTGGTAATTAATTTTCTACAGAGGCTGAAATCACTCTGCCTAAAGCAAAATCCTTCTGACATTATTAAATGTCACAGTGCAGTTAAAGCACAATTATAAACTAATTCACAGAATAAATCTCATTAGTTTCCTGAGGCCTTATGAATAAACTGAAAGAAAAACGTTGCCACATTTGACTTTCATCTCGGCTTTCCTGAACAGATATACAATCAAAAAGCATAACATTTTAATAATTACAGGTGATTAAAAACAGATAGTTTGGAGAAACAGCTAGTAAAGTTGACTGCTGCGTACGTGCTGCACACAAGCAATAGAAAAATGCTCCACCTTTACCCAGCAGAATAAAATTCAATCTAGAACTGAAAAATAAATGTAAAAGAAGAAAGTGATGTGAGAGGGCATCCAGTCTGGTGGGTCTCACAGCTACCAGATTAGAAGGTGGTGAATGTAACGGAGGGGAACCCATCGCATCTTCTGGCCCATGCGGTAGGGGTTTGTGCGTAGAGCTGGAGGCGTCCCAGCTCAAAGGGGTGTCAGCTCTGCTCCAGTTCACTGCTGGAACCCAGGAAACCAGGGAAAACAAATGCATTCGTAGCAAGCAACGATTGCAATAAAGAAATAGAAGTGATATTTCATAGGTTAAACTTTCAAATAACGTATGTCAGTATTTGGAAACCCTTGGTTTTGTGTTTCGCTTTTTTTTTTTTAAGTTGTAGTAAAATCAATAAAAAATTTGTGGAACCTTTCTATTTTAGCTGCCTACAGTTCTCTTAGAATCTCTTCACATTTACCTGTCTTACACACCTCAAGGGGATGCAGCAAAGAATGGAGGGACTCGATGGTCTATGTTTGCTGGGAGATGAAATACCTTAATTATTCCTATTTCCTTGCCTGTGCTCTGTGCGTAGCTTTCACCTCTACACTAAGGTCAAAATTTTCCATGGGGACGGGTGCTGAGCTCAATCCAGATTGTTATCTACTTAATAGATAAATTAAATTCTGCCGGAAAATTAGGATGACTAAAAGTGGCCACTAAAGGCCAAAATTTGCCCTGCTGAGTTGATGACAAGGGATTTATTCTCCTAAAGTCTTTCAGACTGACTCGTGTAAAGCCCTTTTATGAGCCAACTAACATGGCGAAAACGCATTTATTGGAAAATTCACGAATTGTAAAGACATACAATCTCCCCGTTGGATTCAATTTCAAAGGAGTAATTTCCTCCTCCTCAGCAGCAGATCCACACGCGTTGCCTTTTCTCTTTGTTTAAATAGGGATGAACCTTCTGGGCCTGGGAATTTGGCTTTGATTCAATTACTGCTGAGGGCTAAGCAGCTTATCCGCAGCTTAGCTGAAGCAGAGATCCAGCTGGCCCACAAAGCCCAGGTGACAATGGAAGTTTAGAGCAGAAAGTATGGATCCAAAATTTGGTTCCATCCACTGAAAAGGCAAAGGCCAACGGGAAACAGCGATAAGGCCAATCCTGTGGGCTAAAACACTGGACTGGGGTTCAGAAGATGGGATTTGAGTTCCTGGTCACGTTACAGACTGCACAGAGAAATGACTCAAACTCTGTTCTGCAATTCCACTGCTGCAAAACGACTGAGTATTCAACTCAAAGCTATTCCAAAATATTTTCTTACAAATACATTCCTGGAGAACTTCGGCGGGTATCTGTAAGAGTACTACAAATATGGGACCTGTAGTTCCGTAGCTAATAGATGTAGTCCCAAATACGGGACATGTGGTAGGCAAATAAAAATGAAACTCTTCCAATTTCACTCTGTTTGAATGCAAACGCAGACCTGCCAGGTCTTTCCAAACCTCCCATAACCACAGACCAAACATTGGACTTTAATGCTGCAGTTTACAGCAGCAGAGAAGCTGCCTGATACCATAACAGCAACTGCAGAGAAGTTTAGATTTCTAATTATGGGGTGATCATAAACAACTAGTACCTGAAATTGTAATCCCAAACAAATAAAAAGATGGTGGAAGAGTTCATTAAATAAAGAATATACAAAAGACTTACATACTGCAGTAAAGAGAACACGTTTAATACCGCACTATTAAATGGAATAGTAACATTTATTTTTGCACCATCTTTATAGTGTTATTTATAGCAGAATCAAATTCAAAGGTTTTCTCTTCTAGGGTTTTTTGTGTGTGTGTCTTTTTTCCTCTTAAAGTGCTATGGCCAATCCATTACACTTAGTTGATTGCAAAGCTAAAAACATCATGTAATGGGAAATAATTGAAACATTTGCCTAAACACATTGCATATATGAGAGAGCAGAAATATAAACCAATCTTATTTACATTGGAACTACAATCTCCTGTGATGTCCTAACTATTCCAGCTTTTTTTCCAAGTAGGAATAGAAAACTGAACCTAAAGATTTAAAACCTTGTTGTTGTGGTTGGTTTTTTTATTTTTAAACAAATTAAATTCATTTCTTAGAGGAAACAATAAAAAAACAGAACACAATTTAGTAAGGGCTTGAATATTTTTCTTTTTGCAAAGGAAAGAGAGAAGCAGTCGCTCCAAGACAGAGAACCCGAAAATAACCGTAACTAAAAGCCCAAAGAAGCATGGCAAGAAGATGAAGCCACTCAGCCAAAGAGAAACCTTAGAGAATGGAAATCTTTGCAGCTTTAGAAACATACCAGCCATGATAGCATCATCCTATATATCTCTGGTTGTTTTAGGAACTGAATGAAGTGCAGAAAGTCACTTTTTCCTGTTACCTTCACACCTACTCCCGGACTCAACTCGCCTGAACTCGGAAGCTGCACATGGTAAATTCAGGCAACAGCAGAGGGTGAGAGAGGCAATTCCCAGGTGAGCCAGCTCGGATGTGGGACTGTATTAAGTGAGGCTGACTACATTAATGTCTAATATCAGACGGGACGAATTTAATCCTAGTGCATGTCTGGGACAACCAATTTTAATGATTTGAGAAATTGGTTACAATTCAGCCCATACAGCAATTGTTTTCCGGATGAAGCTGCAGCTCCGGTTTAACTCAGTGGGACTGTTGCAATCATCTCTAAGTAGGTGGATAGATCGCATGAATCAAAATCTAATCGTTTTAAAGATACTAGAAAAAAAATATAGGAAAAATGTACTTGGCAACAGAGAGGGAAGCAACTGCAATCTCAGAAAGTTGCTAAAACAAAGAGAAAACTGCATTTGTTTGTGTTCGTTTCCTGCTGTGGTAATTATCTCTGCAGATTTCACGATAAGTCTCTGGGAAGGAGTCACTGAGAGCTGTAACACATTATTCAGCAAGTGTCACTTTGTGGGAATGGAACCAGTGTTCATTAGAGAGCCATAAGCAGACTTTTTACAATGAAATTGTAACAAAGTAGGCTAGTTTGATGTTTGCAAAAGGAATACTAATTTCCCTGCTGTCTCTGGGAAAATCTGCCATTTTCATGAAGACTTTTCTAAACCTATAAATCCTATGCCAGCAAGAAGGTGAAGATGCAGAGATCTTAGTACCTCATCATAACCCTTTGTAATCCCTTCAGAAATACAACCTACTTACAAGGATGTGCGACTCTTGTGCTCTTGCAAAAATATTCCCGATCATTCTGGACTGAAGAACCCAAGGGCTTGGGTTATTTTCCACGCAGCTGAGAAAAAGGCAATGATTCACAGACCGCGGGGACTTGTGCTGCAGCAGGTGCAGCGGCTGTAGTGCGCAGCAACACAGCTGTGAGAGGGACTATTTCCTCAAACCCCAGAAAATTTACACCTTTACAAGGCAAATCAGACACTGCTTGTCTCATGCCGTTCCACCAGCTGCAAGGGAGAGACAGTCAAGGAGTTCTGAAGGCAGGGCTCACTGCACTGGGAAGCTGTGCTAAACCCTTCGGTAATTTCAGATCCAGAATTTAATCAATAATTTTAATGCTTTTGTTGCAGTGGCATGGGGTTTTCTGTGCTCCCTGCTCCAACATTTCAGAGAACTAGACCCAACACTGCAGAAGTTTTCCTGTGTTTTAAGGATCTACAACCTCGCTCTCTAGAAAAGAACCAGAAGATCCAGTACAACTAGATCTTTTCTCCTACCAGCCACCCCTCAGATACTTTCATCCTACCACATAAGCTGTCTCTAGCCACTTAGGAGTTATCTGTGCACGAATTTTGCCCTTTGCCAACAATACTGCATTAATAAAGGTAAGGTACCATCAGTACAAAGGTCCTTCCTACTGGTTTATTTCTTCTTGTATGGAAATGAAAGACCTGTACCATAATACGCGTAGATTGGCCTATAGTTATATTAGTATGTTAGTCATATATTTGGTATATTAGTCATATTAGTATTTTCACTCACATAAACGTATCTTTATCCAAGACAAAACAAAACCAGAGAAACAATAAAAACTTTCTTCCAAACTAAAACCACACAAACAAGTGAGAATGTGGGAAATTAACGACCCTCAGCCGGTAATCTGGCTGAACGAGGGATTCTCAATGTCACGGGGAAAATAAAAATTTACCTTGAGCTACAAAGTTACGAGAAAGAAATTTGGTTAAACTCCAGTCCAAGCTTTATAAATTTTGATTTAATTTCTTTTTCCTCCTATAGATTTTGAGTCTGATGGGGAACCAGTTAATTGACTTTCTGATCCACGAAGAGAAGAAGGGGGGACAAGATAATCCTTAACCAGCAGAGGAAGGCCGATGGCAAGTGCAAGTGTAACTAATTTATCTTCGGAGTCAACACGGATTCGTGCTCTGGGAGAATTGCATAATTAACACTGCAAGGGGAGCTGCACCAAGCAACACTATCGATGAACCTGTCCTGCAGGTATAAATGCAGACTCCGAGTTGACAGGATGGTTGAGGCAGATCAAGCACAGCTTCGTGGCTGGAACACGTTTTAGCCCCAAAACTGCAGCAGGCAGAGAGCTCAGGAAACAGACTGGCGTAGCTGCACCTCAACAATTAGGCAAGGTTTTCACTCTTGCAAAAATTATTCCAGCCATTAGCTGAACTCCAGTCAGCTCTCTCATAAATAATTTTGTTAATAAGCAGATGTTAATTATATTCACTGGGCTCTTTTTTTTTTTTTTTCTCTATTTCCCAAGTTTGTTATCAGTCAAATGAACCAAGGTCAGAGATGTACCAAGCGAATGATGCCTGGAGCAGATAACTCAGAAGTCGGTGGTGCTTAGAGACTAATAATTAAGGTCTGATCTTCTGCCTATCGGTCACTTTAAACAGCAACAGTCCACAGCGTTGCTCATCTTTAAATAAAGGAATTAACTTCCCAAACCATATTCAGGGACCCTTACGAAACAAATCATTACTGTTAGCTGTGTTCTGGGAAGTTTAGGGGAAGTTCTATGTGGATATACCCATACAACTTCATGATAGCACTCAGTTTAAAAAATATACCAATAAGAAAGCAAAAATCACTAGATGTACTGAGTACATTTTATCCCAAAGGGGATATAAACAGGAGTATAAATGCTGTACAGGGTGTTCTTCTTAGAGATAGGTTTCACTGGACATTCTTAGGTTTCAAAAAGGATTTAAACTCCAAAAGATGCAGAAGGACACGTTGTGGACTTCCTGAAAAAAATGCAGGAACAGACCTGGATTCCCAAAGACAGCACACACAACTCTCCATGGGATCCTAACTAGTAAGACACTTTTATGCCTAGCAGGAATTAGGAACCTAAATGTCTCTGATGTTCAAAGACTATGTTTAATCCAGGACTGATTTCTATGGAGTTAGGCATCTAACCCACTCAAGTACTCCTGCAAATCCCATTAATACACCTGAATGTTTAGACACACATCTCCACACGTCCCAGTTCCACAGGGTTACATCCGAGATTTTCCATTATCAAAGCCTACATAATGGCTTATGACTGTGCCTTGGGACACCTAATTATACAGCAATTGAAATGGCTGTGGCAGTTCTGCAACATCAAAGCCATGTTATCTGTCAAATTGCCAGTATTATTTCCTGCATTTCGGATAGGGGACGTGCTCCATGCTTACTGGAGACAACAAAAAGACTGCCACTGGTTTCACTGGGTGTAAGAACAGGTAAGTTACAGAACTTTCATCCAATCCACAAACCACTTCAAATCAACTACCTTGTGTTGTACCTGTATTATCAGAAACAGGAGAGCTTGAGATAATCACCTGGTCCAATGGCTTGCACAGGAGCCGCGTGCACTGTTCATTAGCCAAACAGCAGTACTTCCCTCAAGAAAACTTGGCTTCACTTCATCATGAGAATATAAGCATGCAGGCTTTGGAAACATCAAATAGTGCTTAATGTATACCTCTGATACGTCTGAGGCTTGGCATCTATGGAAGAGCCATGGGAGAAGTCCTCAAACACATTTTCTGCAACATAAATAAAAGAATTGTTAGTATGCAGGGAAGCCGTGAGTAATAGAGCAGAAATTAAAATGCCTGTATCTGGTAAATATCCATGCTGGCCATTAGCGATGGCAAATAAAGCTATTCTTACAAAATAGTCGCTGTGGAACAGAGGCATAACCACACCGGAGTGCAGTTACAGCTGTGTGCGTGTAACAGAGTACTTTTGGTTTGCTGGAACAAGAGAATTTATGGCTGAGCCCTCGAGTTCTTGCAAATTAGAAATGTACTTTTTATTTTCCATACATCCATTCATACAGAACATGTATCTATCTCTAACAGCAGGAGGAGAACATTACCCAGTGAATCACCAATATCATTTGTTACATTTCTTACCAGGAGAATGACTTAAAACTAGAGGAAGCGTGTGTGTGTACACACATAAATATACAAAAGTGCCTTTGTACACACCTACACATACATATATTTTAAAAAACATAAGGCTTAATATCTATTCCATATACAACTCTACACAGACATCATCTCACTGCTTTCAGTCAGAATTTCCGAACTTGGATTGATGCACTGAGACCAGAAGAGAGACAGGATTGAACCCTGAGAAGGTGATAGTTGACTATATAGGAAGCACGTGATGCATCATCCACATTGAATGTGACAGCTCTTCAGAAAAATCCACTTTCAAGTTTTGGCCAAACTGTAGCACAGATAAAATCTTGATGCTAATGATTTGCCAGCCACAAATGAGACCAAAGTCACAACCTGAAGGCAAGAATGGGAACAGGTTGGTTGGAAGCTGGTCCTGGTACCAGGAGTGGTGCTGCCCCTCAGTGCCTGGCCCAGGGCACTAAGATACCACCGCTGGCACCAGGGTTGCATGGCATTTTAGCAGATAAACTCTCTGCACCAAAAGCGATTTTTAGCTCAGGTCTTGGAGCCAGCAATTCTGTTCTCATCGCCTTCCTTCCCCCACAGCGATCTTTCACAGCACGGCTCTGGACATCAATGCAATTTGCAGAGTGTGACACTGCCACACATGTGCACCCATTCAATTTTGGCTTTGGCTACTACTGGCCTCCCAAACAAGGCAAATTTTGCCATTGGCATAAGCGGGAGCAGAAGCAAGTCTTATTTTTGGAAACTTTGAGCTTCTTCAATTCCTTCTCTGCTTTGCTCAATACCTGGGAGGTTCAACTCAAACAAGAAAACACTCAGCTGGACAAACCCCCTCAGATTTTGTGGGTTGGGCTGAAAATGATTAGACAGCTTCCGTGTTCCCTCTCATGTATATATTCCCAGTGTCTGTCTCTAATAAAGTTAATTCACAGAGGTAAAAAGAATCCAGTCTCCAGACTGCCACTTTCTAGGACTCAGCTTTGCTTCCTCAGTCATTGGTATTGATTCACGTCAACAAAAGCACATCCCCACTTGCTAGCAATTTGCAATGTACATAAACCTGCCATTTTATAGCAGAAATTATAAACATAGGAAGCCTTGATTCAGCAATGTCATCCAACCTCCCTACATGATATTAATCTCTCCACTTAGGAGTCCTTGGACTAGCTGTTAAGAACTTTGTAGAAATCCAGGTATTATTTTTAAAAAGTAAAAACACAAGGTCTTTCTATTGAGTTTCTTTTCCCTAGTACAAAATCACAGAATTGTCATGGCTGGAAAGGACTCTGAGATCGCCGAGTCCAACCACACACACACACACACAGAAGAAACCTACAATCTTGGCCACTAGAGCATGCCCTCAAGTGCCACATCTACATGCTTCTTAAATACCTCCAGGGATGGGGACTCCACCACCTCCCTGGGGAGGCTCTTCCAGTGCCTGAACACCCTCTCAGTAAAGTCATTCTTCCCAATATCTAATCTAACCCTCCCCTGCCCCAGCTTCAGACCATTTCCTCTGCTCCTGTCATTCTTCCCTTGGGAGAAGAGGCCAACCCCCACCTCTCTATACCCTCCTTTCAGGGAGTTGTAGAGGGCAATGAGGTCTCCCCTCAGCCTCCTCTTCTCCAAACTAAACATGTCCCGTTCCCTTAGCCTCTCCTCGTACGACTTGTTCTCCAGACCCCTCACCAGCTTGGTGGCTCTCCTCTGGACATGCTCCAGCACTTCAATGTCCAATACTTCCATGTGAAAAATTTAGTTAAGCAAGAGACACATCCAATAGCCATTTGAGCTGTTGCTGTGCAGCACGAAGCCCCAGAAAGTCGCCAGCAGTGGATGCAGTCTAAGCACACACACATCTGTACCGACTCCATTTTTCAAAGATCCTGTGATTAAAAATACTAGGCTGGCCTACAGGCTTCCCCAGCAGTTCAAAATGGTGGGCTGCTCCCTCCTTGCCACACACAAATGTTATTCTTAAACTGTTTATCACCAAAAAGTTGGGTGTGGATTTTCCCAGGCAAGCAACAGACCCCAGCAGCTTTTACCTGTTGTTAGCAGAAATCAGTTCCCAAGTTCTTCGCTAACCGACGTACACAATGCCTGCTTGATTGCTCTCTTCGAGATCAGTCCTTGAGGTGCTGAGCGTGTCCTTGACTCCCCTGAATTCACTGGGAAATAAGCAAATACAGAAAGTCAATGATATTTGTACTTCTCTCCACCATCGTTCCAGGAGGAGAGGTGCTGTCAGTACCAAGAGGTTGGGAGCACGTTGGTTCAACAGGGTAAGGAAAGCCAGCAATTTTATATTCTGTTAAGTCTGGGGTTTTTTTGTGGAAAATCAAGCAGCTGTTGGCTCCAGCACAGTCAATTCAGCATTTTACACATGAAAAAAAGAAAAAGCCAAGACGAAAAAACGTTCAGCGCTTTCAAAACATGCTCTTTTGTTATCTCAAACAACCTTAGTGGGAGCCAAAGATCTGCAGTACACATCAGACAGATGTGCATTTCAGCACAGAGCAGATTGCATGTTTTCAAGCTGCTGGTTTCCATCTGATTTAATATTCAGATTCGTTGGCATACACCAGCAGCTGAAAATGAAGGCCTTCCAGAAACCCAACTTTTCGAGTCATCATACAATTGTTCATGTGCAACAAAACAGAAAAAGCATATGGGGGCGGCGCACCAGTGCTCCGAGTAATTTCCCTCTCCTTTCACATTTCTGAAACGCAACTGGGAAACGTTTTGAAATATGGGTTTTGAAAAAGGAAACAAGACAAAAGGTTTATGTACTGTTTGTGCTCTTACGCGTGGTAAGAAGGAGGTTCCAGGAAAGGGCTATTCTGAACTTTGTACAGCTGCGAGCAGAGCTGATCTGCGCTGAGCAAGGACAAGATTCCACACGCTCGAATTCCTCTAATTACAAAAGCATTACATCAGAACAAGTTGGATTTAGAATGTAAAGGTTATCCCGAACACAGCCATATGCAAGTCAAAATCTACCACGAACATGTATGATGGTATCGGTTTTATTCAGGGTGACATTTTTCACTACACTATAGTAATTAGATTAAGTTTTGGGATACAGCTGTCTCATGCAATTGAAAATTCTCCCTAAGCTGTCAGTTACAGAAGGCACTCCTCCATATTTCCCATGTGGTCCTTCATGCTTGTAATTTGAATAAATAAGGCTCCTAAACTTACTTTCAGCCACAAAGTGATTTGAAAATTATCACTCTGATCATGCAAAGTCTCTCCTGATTCTAATGAGCTGTCAAGATTTTGAAACTGGCAGTGAAAGAAAGGTCATTAGTCAGGGCAAGGAAATAAAAAGCTGAGGAACAGATTTTCATGTTGGCAGGAAGAGGAGAAATATCAGACGTTACCTCTCCTGTTTTCCTCCAAGCTCTAAAAATGCTGCTTTGATTCCTTTCAGAAGCTGTTGTCAAAATACTAAGGCTTTGATAGGATGGAGAGTGAAAGATCTAAAGGTATAAGCTGCACCTGCTTTTGGCCTAAAAGTTATTACTTTACAATAATATTTTCTCTGTATTCACAGGTAGAAGAAGTGTCTTGGATGGGAGATACTATATAAACAAAGTGAAAAGGACACCGGAAGGATACAGGAACACTCAGACATGCTCCATGTTTCACTAAGACTTTACCAAATGTTCAGGCAAAGACTTTGTCACGTAAACCAAGCCTAAAGAGTTTCCCCAAGGTAGCATGGGCACTTAGTGATAGCACGGAGATCTGAAACCTTATTAAAGACCCCAATCCTGACCCATATCTTATTCTCCCTGTACAGGAACCCAGCTGCCCATAGACCGATTTAGCAACACATTCACATCTTTATCCTTTTGGAATAAATCAAAAGTTTCTGCTGTCAGCAAACTCTGCCCCGGAACGTTGAACGTTTCACCTCAGACGAGGCAGAGCCTCCCGAACAGCTCTATAAAGAGCAGTGACAGCAGCTGCTCTCTCCTGCTCTCCATGGTCTACTATAACTAAAGACTTTCTCCCTGACAGCGTGCAGCAACTGCGTCATTATATTACTTTGTGCAGCCAGACACTGTGGACATAAAGAACCCAAGACGCAACCTTCAGAAACGTATTACAGATAAATAAATTGCCTTTGACATTCCCCATTCCTCTTACACTTCCAAAGACAGGCTGAATGCTGGAGCGTTATGAATTTTCCCAGAGATGTTCAAGCCAATTTTATAGGAATAATCTGTTTATTATAATACATATAGCTCCAACCCATCAGTTGTAGAGTGGCTGTGTGGCAAGGCTGCTCCCTTGGGTACCGTAACGGCTTAGCCATGGTGTGTGCTTCACGCACACTTGTTGACTAATACATTATGCATCATATCTCAGCAAGAAACCATATTCCCAGTGGAACTTAGACTTAAAAAGGATGAGTAGGAAGAGAGTCCGTGTGTAACCTGTGTGAAGTAGGTATTGAAGAGGAACAATAACACAGAAGGTCCTTTTTACACCAGAGATGAGGTATAAAGAGATAATAGCAAACTTGGGAAAGGGATAAAGACAGAAGAGAGACAGCAAAACACATCATTACAGTCTGTCCCATGGGTTGAAGACCTCTGGCTAGATTCATCCTTGGGTGATTATAGGATAATTCTCAAACCCACATTAATAGCAAAAGCCACATTGTGTCTGTGGGACTGGAATTTCACAGGTATGCAGCCCTAACCTCAGAGGAGAATCCAAATTTGTAAAAGTGAGGTGCCTTCACCTCTGGATTTTGGCTTGGCATGGCTATGAAATTCAGACCTGCAACCAGCCTCCCTTAAAGTTTGGGGACTGTTGAAATATTAAAGCTTAGATCAGGTTCTAACTCCGCAAAAACCAGTAACTTCACTTTCTGAGTCCAAAACTGTTGAGCCTGGGTGAGCAACTTCCAGTTGTTACTTAGTGCCAGTTGTTAACTTAGTGCCAGTTAAATGAGTATAGGTATTTTATAAACATGAAAACTTGTTTAGACATTCTGTTAGGATATGGTTCAGACTGCTTTAACAAACTCCCTCATTCAAGGTCACAGATCCTGAAACAGAATCCCCACTGTCACATCCCTCGCCAACAAGCAGGGTCAAAAAAGATATAACGTTTTTGCCTTATATTAGGTCTGACTGTGACTTTGGAGTATACCTGAATTCCCCTTTGTCTCATTTATTTGGTAAGTGACTAATTCTCACAGATGTCAAACCTTTTTCTATCCATGCTGGGAAAAGACAGAATCTGTATACGGAGGTCCATCATGCCATGAAGCATATCTACTTATTACCTTTCAGAACAAGAACAAAAATGCTAGTTAAAAAATAGCACTCAGGATTCTCAAAACCATTACATTTTAGACAGATAAGGCTGAGTAATGCTTGGGTGGTTTTTTCTTCTTTTCCTCAGCTACTCAGTTTCCTTACTGGAAAACTTGTGGTTTGAAACTCCTGGTTTCATTAGCATCCCAGGCCCAATTTCTGAACCTAATTACAGTGTTAAAAATCTTAAGTTATTCTAGGTTTACATCTTTGCAAATCAGAACTAGGCAAAACATTGGGAGCATTCTGATTTGTAGTTGTTGTCATTTCCCAAATTCTGCTAATAAAATAGGTATGAGAACATGCTTTCTCCTACCTAGATTGAATGTAAAATAGATTAAGGGTAAGGGTTTTTTTCATTTCTACATGTTACCTTTTCATTGCTTGTTTTCTATGGAGACAAGTCTCCTCAATAGATTTTTTTCTTTATCTTTCCTTTCAGAGCGCTGGGAAAACACATGAGACCTCAGATCAAACACACGGATTTGA
Source organism: Limnodromus scolopaceus (assembly GCA_028565335.1). Taxonomy (NCBI): domain Eukaryota; kingdom Metazoa; phylum Chordata; class Aves; order Charadriiformes; family Scolopacidae; genus Limnodromus; species Limnodromus scolopaceus. The sequence goes on from JAOXNO010000016.1 coordinate 2,126,065, forward strand.
AAAAATGAAATATAAAAAAAAATTTTCAAGACTTCTACACCATCTGCTTTTATGTGGCGCCAATTAAAAAGTACAGAATGCAGCATCGTATGATAGGGACCAAACTTCTGTGCCACAGCAATGTTTTGTAGTAATACATCCATCTCTTTCTTCCCTCTCCAAAGATGCAGGAGGACGAAGCACAACATATGTAAAAACTGAAAATACTGAAAAGATTCTCACATGAGGTTTCAAGTTTGGCATAAGACTATATTTAGATCGACACTACTTAGTGGTTGGCTTCTTCCCAAAAACAATGCATCAGGTATCTCACCACTTCACTTTAATGGTACTATAAAACTACTGACAAGTAGAGCCTGAAGCAGTGAAGACAGCCTTAAACTCTCTGTATGGGGTCTGCAATCAAAATCATTTGGGAAATAGTTGTTGTGCTATGAATATATAGAACCATGTGTCTCTCCAAGCAGTACTGCAGGCAGCTTTGAGCAACACTTAGATGGGTACGGGACCAATGCTTTTCAAAAGGTCACAGTGACCTCTAGGGCTGTTTAATTAGATCTTTTTTTAAAAAAAAATAAAAATAAAAATATATATCCACCACCTAATCACTGATGTTACTTAAGTCCCTCAATTTCAGCCATGTTTTTCTCTTCCATAAGACAGGACAGTACTCCAAAAGTGTTAACTCAAGACAGTTTTAGAAAATATAAAGATAAATTCATATACATTTGGCATAAGAGAGCTACAACGGCTTTTCATCTTCACAGAACAGCTTTGATATCTAGTAGAAGAAATGCTTATAAACTTAAAAAATACTTTTAATTTCTGCTTATTCAGTGGATCTATGAACACACACATAGATATAACAAGGGTATTTCTGCATGTATACGATTTCAGAATAGTGGGCAGAAAAACGTCTGAGACACCAAGAAATTAAGGATAGATTCTTTTTTTTGTTTTCAAGAATATAAGCACTTAAGAAACCCACAGGGACAGAATTTCACTGCAATTTTCACAGCTTAAGCTTTTAAGTTATTGTAAAATCTTAGTCGAGTTGGTTTGTTGATATCATATAGAAACCCTGTAGGAGAGCTCTGGCTTTCCTCTCAGAAATCAAATGCCAATTTAGTGCCTAAATCATAAAACAAACCCTCTTTTAGCACTGTGCATAATCAGACTTACAGCGTTTTCATTTTTATTACATGCAAACTCCAGAGGATGGAAAAAAGAGATACTGTCCTCTGGAGTTCATGAAACTTGGGGATCAAAAAGCCAGCAAATGGGCAAAATAGCGTGAATGGATGCAGCTAAAAACTATCCAAAAGGAGAGATGAAAAAAGGAACCAATCCAACCTATCCGACCAAAATCAGCAATATTTTAAGCATAATTAAATGGCTTAAATGGCCTGAATGGATATGGGAAAAAAGAGCTGTAGTATGATTATTGATTTTACTAAAGCGGGTAGGCTGCAGTGATTGTCTTCTACGCACATTGCAGTAATATAGTGCAACGTGTGCCATGAACTGGCAACAGGATTACACATCCCCCTGAAAAAATGAGCACTGGCCTCTACCGGGTCCATACTGTAAATGCCACCATCCCTCCTCTGCAGCTGGCAAAGGCTGATGGAAATTCAAGGTGATGCCTAAAGAGAAATGAACTGCACCCCGAAGGCTGGCAGGATAAGTGAAAGGAAGCACTCAAGGTCAGGAAGGTTAAAGTTCCACCGGTTTGTGCAAGGCCAAGTGTTCTGAAGGTGCTGGGAGGAGAAGCCCAGAAATGTTTATACAACTCAGACAAACAGCACTGAGATGTACAGGCACACTGAGGACCGTGTAGTTTAATTTCCTGTTAAATGATACTGTTTTATAAACAAGACTCTGTACAGTTCATCATTTTTTGGTAGCGGATAATAAACTGGAATGGATAGTTAGAAGATAATTAGCAGGAGTGCTTTTACAGTTAATTGGCAAGACTTATTTTAAGTCTGCACAATGCCAGGTGCTATCTGAAGTGCTCATCTTCTCCGGCACTTCAATCAGACGCTGTGTAGAGACCAGCAGATGATGCACAGCCAGCTCAGCAGCAAAGGGCACGTAGGCACAGGGAGGAATAAAACCACAAACATATTTGGGCTGGACCAAAAACCAGAGGCACATAAGAGGCTCTTACCTGCCTCTGAAAGATTCAACCTAATCAGTCTGATTTTGATGTTGTCAGTGAAAATTTCAAATAAGCTCACTACAAAAAAAAAAAAAGAATGAGCATTAGCAAAATATAAATTTAAATTGGAAATTAATAAAAGTTTTTCTGCTAGGTAAAGTTTCTAGCTATCAGTACAGAGCCCATGCTGTCAAATGCTTGTGAGTGATTAATTTTCACACTTCAGGAGATTACAGAAGGTTTTTTTCATAACATTCTTCACCGCCTTAAACCTTGTGAAATTATTTATAACCATGAAAAGGGTATACATCATTTTTATTCTGACCTGATATTATACTGCAATGGCTTTTCACTAATCTGTGTAACTGTAAAAAGCTTAGGACCCTTCAACTTTTCCTTCCATCAATTATTTAAACAGTGATTTCAATTTTTTTTCCATTGACCGCTAATTAACATTAATTTACTGCTTTTATACAATTTTCCTAGGGAGAAAGACAGCTAGCAAATTCTTAGCAAGGCTGAAACTGCCTCAGTAAGTATGGTTTAAGTCTATGCCAACATTGCAAAAAAAGAAGTAGCTATATGAGGTAACAAATACTCTCTCTATAATATAAATATTTTTATGAATGTAATGATGGACCAGCTCATTAAAGACCATGTACCATCTGCAAACTTTAAAGCACTTAAGTCCAATTGCCTTGTACACAACTAATTTTCAGAATATAAAAAACACATGTATAAAAAACTTCCAAGGTAAAGGTTTAGATATAAATCTTTGGGTTTTATTCAACACCTTGCCACTGACCTTAATAAATCAGGCATCACGGAAGAACCTGGAGAACTGGCACAAAGGGGCTTCAATCAAAATTCCACCATTTCCATCGTCCCAAACCATTTCCCTCCCTTCCCCAAGACTCTTTCTCCAGTTACTCAAGCAGCCAACAGCCTCTTACAGCATTTTCCAGCTCTGTCAGCCCAAGGCAGAGCAGAGAGGCTTCTGTAGCATGTCAAGCTACAGAACAGTTACTTAATTATCCTGCCAGATTTAGCAGATATTTGATATAATCATTCATAATATGAATTACTTCTACAGGGAGCATGAACATTCCATTTAAAATATCACAATGTACAAACATCAGCAGTTCCCAATTATTAAGTGCAAACGTAGGAGGCTACTTAACTGCAATTAGCAGCAGCCATATTAGGATTTTTCTTAGTTTGTGTTTATTTTCAAGATATTAGAGCTTAATTTATGTCTAATGTGAGAAATCTGGTTTTGAGTGAAGTTTAGAGAGCTAGGAAATCCCAAAGTAAATAATTCAGATAAGTCACAATGCATGTGAGAAAATTATATGTCACCAGCATGCCTCCCAATTCCAAGAGAAAGAAGTCTTCTGTTCTACATCAATGGCACATTAGTTTTATTAGAGGCAATTGTGTTTATTTGTTCTAACTACTAACAAGTCAGTGACAGTGGGGGTGAAAAGAAAAAGTCGTGAAAAAGCTCTTTTTTCCCCAATCTTTTGTAAGTGATGATTTAGAGTATAATACTGCTTGATTAGATTTATAGCTAACTCCAGAATAAAACAAATCTCCACATAAAAAGAAAGGGAAAGTACATGCTCTTTTTTTTCTGCTCTGAATATCAAAATTTGAAGTTCGGAAAAACTAAATTCAGCAAATTCAGTAGATCTTACATACACATTCCATTAATGTCTTAGAAAACATTTATCCGGGTGCAACCAAACAAAATCCCTCTGCACCTGAAATGTGATGTCCAGACCTTTCTATCATCAACTCAAACAACAGGCGGGTGTTTTTCGTTGTACCTACTGTGAAAATGGGGAGCTACATAAGGCTTCCATTTCAAAAGGCTTGTTTCTCCCCTCCCCAAACCGGTGCCCAGATCTCTTCCCCCAGCCCCCTAAATTTTTCCCTTTAAGTTTCTAACTACTTTTGATAATCACTGTTGGTTTTTTTAACTTTTGCATATATCGTAGAATAGTTTGGATTGGAAGAGACCTTAGAGACCATCTAGTTCCAAGCCCCCTGCCCTGGGCAGGGTCACCTCCCACTAGACAGGTTGCTCAAAGCTATAGACGTTTTTATACAGGGTTATATTATACCTCAGAAGGAATAATACCTTCTCCCACTCCCTTTCATCCAGATAAGGCCACAGATGGCTTAAAACAATACAAGTTTCTAGAGTAGAAACACTACAGCTCAGTTCTCCTCAGGATATGGGCTGAATTTTTATTATGGAGGTGCAGCAACATTTGGTGCAAGAAGTGTGGTCAACAGGCTTTGTTTCCCTTCCTCACCTCGTTTTATTCCAGATATTTATTTCTCCGAGTTCCTCGCACGCAGCCAATTGCGGTAAGCGGCTCTCGGCGGATTCATACGGGTAAAGCAGAACAATCCTATCAAGCCGGTTTCAAAAAACACTTATTAAATATCTGATTTTTAACTCAGACTAGCAGACAACTGGCGTGCTCGTTTTGTGCTCCATGTGGGTCAGGATGCACATGACACAGGCGGTCAAAGCCTCTTTGAGACAAGCCCATGCAGCCCTCTAGAGCCAACAGAATTGCCCAAACTTATCTCTGGGGAGGACTTGCCTCACGTGTGTGTCCTTCGTCTTTGCTGCGTGTGCTTGGACATCACTTAGCAGAAGAAACTCTTCATTCCGCAGCAAGGCTTAAATTGAAAAAAAAACCCCAAACCTCTGTGAATTTACAAACTATTAACAAACATATCTACCGCACATCTATTTGCAAGTAAAATTTTTAATATCAAATCACTTTTGGATGGCACAAAGCGGGTGGGTGAAATTAGGCAAAGCCACACCGGGCACACCGAGGCGCCGTCTCAGCGGTGGATGGGAAGAAGTAGATAATCGACCGCTAGGTCTCTCTGAAAAAACACACTTCAGTCAGGAGTTATCCTCGGGATGAATTCAGGAATTGCTGAGTGCGATTCTAGTGCACATTTTATGAGCAAGATTAAAGCCCCGTTGTCTGTACTGACCTTAAAAATCCAGGGCTGTGAAACTAATCCCAGTGAGTCACTTGGTTTGCTGCTGTGGGTGAGGATAACCACCTGCTTTAATGCTTATGGGATTAAGACCCGAGACTACGAGATATATCTCACCTCTAATTAAAACAGATCTAAAACACATCTAAAACCTTCCATGACAGCCATGGTTGAGGCTGTCACTGACTTGAATTTGGCTCACATTCCCAAAATCTTGCAATAATTTCAGAGCTGGGTACTTAATGGGAATTATTTCTCCCTCAAGAGCAATGTGTTTGTGACTCGTGGAGCTTCTGATTTGCATTTAGACTGCAAAGTAAAAAAATTCTTTGCAACAGTCATCTCCCAGTTCTTCACCATTTGAATATTTCTACCCTAATTAATGTCACTTAATGTAAAATATTGTTCTGTATTCCGCAGAGTGGCTGTAAATTATTTACTTGTAAAACATGTTGACTTTTCATGAGTTGTTTGTACAGTAAGCACTGCACCATCTAAACTGTAGGGGGAGAGAGAAATCAATCATTTGTAATAATACCCAATAGGAGGTTTACCACATGTTATATCAATTTTTATGTCTGACACAAATAGCTGCAGCCATTACTTTGGATTTTTATTTTCTGAAGGGAATTAGAAATTCACTGTTACCTTCTGCTTCTCTCATGCTGCCTTGGAAATAACACAATTTAAAGGTGTTTGGAGCCTTTTTTATCCACTAATTAAGGCGGCACATTAATAAAACACCATTTTAGAATATTCATTAAGCACACAGTCTATATGAAGCGAAAAGCTAATTTGTATGTAACTTAATGAACCCAGCATAAAACAACGCTATAACATCAAGTTAATGAAATACTTTTTAAAAAAATCACATTTAAACTTACTGCTCATTCCATATTCTGTATATTCTGTGTTACTTTTTGCATGCATTAAAGTTTTAGATATTGATTGCTTTCAGTGAACTAATTACTTCTCTTATTGGTACTGCTTAGTTTTGTTATTGAAAGGTTTCTATATTAACACACTGAAAGACACCCTTCATTCAGAGACCTATACATTAAAAGCATTAATAGCACAGGTTTATTGGCTTGCCAAGAGCTTCTGGTGTTCTTCCTTTGAGTTTTTATGCTCCCTAGAATTTTTTGCACCTACAGTAAAGATTTCTTATCCACATAGGATGAGCATAAACCCATCACAATAATGCTATGGATTGAAGGATTTCCCACGGCAGCCGGTTGCTGTTGCACTGTGTGACAGGTGATCTGTGCTGAATGATGGATCTGAGGCTGTTCCTCTTCCAGATATTAAGGCTGTCACTTGCCTTGGGCAGCTTTGACCATCTGAATACCTAAGAGATCATCTAAAGCTCTTCTACCAGGATGGTGTTTGACAGGTCCACTCCTCAGGCACAAGGAGACTTTCTGGCGTAAGGATGAAGTTCATCCCTCCTGAAGTCAGGGCACCGGTCAGAGGACATGGAGGAGAAAAGCAAACTGGCACGAGCCTCGCCACACTGGGTCAAGCCATCTTCTGAGAGACCAGCACACACCAGCGCATACGTATACAGAAAATCCTGCCAATGCGCTCTTTGTGAGAGGAAAAAGAATAGGGAAATCAGCATAGGAGAAAGAACAGGAAAATCAGAATAGGAAAAAATAGTAAAAATAATAAATTTGACTGCCCTTGCAACACTGTTGTCCTCTGCCAGCCCCCAGCACAAGTCAGAGCAGTTACAGGAGTGCTCAGCTGAGCGTTCCACGGCACACCTACAACTCCTCTTCTTCCCCAAAATGCCCAGTTCAAGCCACAAAATAGAATCATAGAATCATTCAGGTTGGAAAAGACCCTTGGCATCATCGAGTCCAACCATCAACCCCACTCTACAAAGTAACTCCATTAAATCTCTGCCACTTTTGGGTAGGAAGTGGCCTCTGAAGGTTGATTCCGTTCATAATGTCATGCCTTAAACGTACCAGATGTGCGTTGATAAATGCAATTGAGAACAGAGGTCGAAAGCGATAGCGTGTAGATCCGTAGTTAAGATGTAAATTTCCACAGCAATATTTCACCTTAATTCCAAGCCTGAATCAGAATTCACAGCGATCAGGGCACACAAAGCACCCTGCCTGCAAAGCAGCGGGGAACTTCTGTCTCTCACCAAAACCCCCATTCTTCATCCCCCATCATTTTGCTGTACATCAGCAGTCCCATTCCAGCACGTTCTCAAGAGCAGCAAACAAACCGTGACCCTTTCCACTCTGCCATTTTTGCAGCAAAGTAACACGTAAGTGATGAATTATGATGTGCATTAAGTTTATGACATTTAGCATACAGGGAAGCTGTTGGATATTTATCAGTCAACTCAACGGCTCGGTGTCAAAATGTTTGTTATAAAACTTTAACACAAAACAGATGTATGAAACCACGACTCAAGATGAATCACCAATACCTTCTGTGTTTTGATCAATACTTCTGCTTTGGTGAAATATGAGAGCAACAAAAACTGATGTTGAAACTGTAATTGAAGCTCCAGAACTCCAACAGAAGCTTTCCACTAACTTGGAATATTTTAGAAGGGTCCTCAAATTCATACTATAGGTAAACCTATTTTCTCTGTGACAACTGCAATAATTTAAATGACCTTTTTGTCTCCATCGATACTTAAAGCATCATTTGAACCAAATTTCCTCGACATTTTCCCCTTTTCCAGCAAGGTTTTAGAGGACCTAAGTGACAGCAGTATAACCAGCATTGAACCAAGAATGTGTCTGATAAATAGTAGTTCAAACTCTGTTCTCAAAAATTAATGAACAATGTCCCTATAAATATACAGTCTGTTCAGAATGACACTGGATGGTTATTTTCCAGCTCTTACACTGGCATTCTTACACTAATTTGCATAACATGATAAATGATTTAGAAATCAATTTCAGCTACAGAAAGTCCAGTTTATCCATTACTTATAAAAAACCATTACAGATACTTAAGTTTCCTATTATAGCCAATTTAATTTATTGCAAAAAGAGCAACGTCATAAGATTTTGATCTATCTTAGGTACCAAGAGATAATGGAATGCTAGAGGATATTATGACCATGAAACATGAAGAAGGGAAAGAAAGTGATTTCCATTTATAGTGGAAAGTAAATATTTGAGATAATAAACCGGCCAATGTAACTAGGATTAGAATTAGAAATGGAATAGAAGAAGTGGAGGGATTCCATTTTTAAAGGCCTATTGGTTATTTATGCACATGCTGTAACTACAAGTTATAAAAGGAAGAAAAACAATCTTGTGATAAAAGCTGCTTATTGGAACTAAATCTGAATTCAGATTCTGACTGCTCCTATATGAGATTGTGTAAGTTCTTTCAACTGCCTGTGCTAAAACTCCCCAGCCGTAAAATGGGAACAATATTTCTTTCTTTGCCCAACTTTCATTTCTCTGGCCTATTTAAATCTGACACCCTGCACAAAAAGAGGCTGCTGCTTTCCACAAATGAATTCCACATCCCAGTCTTTGGAGAAGAATTTTGCATCTTTATTTGCATTTCCTATTAAATGCTCGTGACTTTCTTCTAGCAATTAACATGCGATAATTTACCTCAGTTTGCTGTCAGTCTGTCTTCAGAGCTTTTTTTAAAATTCTCAGATAATTCCACTAGACAAGAGGGCATGACATTTCTAAACTGTGCCTGGTGAAGACAACGCCATGGCAAAATTTTCCTCCCTTTTGGTGGGACGAGACTTAAACATTCAAAAGAGGTCAGGTTGGTTAAATGGGTTAGACAGAGTACAAAACCTCTGCAGGTTTTCTTCTCCACTGATTTTCTACGCAAAATTTTTCAAGTGCTAGATTTTATTGTGCTTTCCTCCTGTATCAGGTATCTTGGAGTTTTGTTCCTAAGTAGGTACCTTGACTTGGCTTAGAATAAAGGATGAGTTCGTTTACGTTATCCAACACAGGACAAGCTACAAAAAAATATGTTATTTTAATCAAACCACAAAACCAGATTGAAGCCAACAGCTGTAGCAATGAAGGGAAGCTGAAAAGCATTGTATAATTTGCCAAGCATCAGCGAGCAGGCTACAACTCAGTGCTGCTTTCCAGCAGCTTATTTTTTTTCTTACGTTAAAAAATTCCATGCTTCATCGCTGATGATCCAAAAAATGGCAATTTGCTTTTCTTCTCTTTAAAAATCACACCCTGAAAATGACACAGGGCAAGGAGTCACAGACAATATCTAAATGACAGTTACAGTATAACTATGGAAACATCCTCTAAGTCAATTCTTCCTGATGGGTTTTCACTTAGGTACAAAGCCCTGCTTATCATGGTTAGCGCTTCGCCATCCTGATCAGCACAGAGCTAAAATATAATAAAATATTTATCTTCATCTTTAGACCTTTATCTTTATGAGTTAATTTTGTTACTGTCTAGACTTTAAACAAAAATTCTGTTCTTAACTCCAGGCTTTGAGTAGTCTTCCTGTAGTAAAATGGGACTATTCACCCTCTTTAAATAAAGGGCTTTTCTTCGGAATATTTGAGTTACATCGTATTTTAATACCATTGCCTCTCTGAATTGTTACTTGGACACATATGCCTTTTCAGTTTGTGGCTGTCTTGTGCCAGGAGCTGTACAAATACAAAGCAGATCAAAAAGACAAATGAAAACCAAAGCATTCCTGATTGTTTTTTAGGGTCATGCCGTTAAAAACTGATGTTAGTAAGTATTTCAAGCCCCGCCTCTACATCTCAGCCATAAAAGCATCCTTCCTATATGCCATTAATGGCAACAACATTGTAGCTGCTTCAGTTCATACAGCAAGGAAAGGACGATGTGATTTCAGTGGATTCTGAATACAGTCCCTTTCGCTTCTGCAACCCTAAAAAAAGACCTAAAGCCAAACATAATTCACTGAACGTGGCACCATGAGCAGGAAAACAGAGCTGCTTCCACTTTTCACAAGCCAGACCCCAGCACCAATAGAAAAAGATTGTCTTTAAATGTCCTATGGGCTTGTATTTAAATATTCCAAGTTTAATAACCATTGCCCGAGGTGTGTGAGGGCTTTCCTGAATGGAAAGTACGTAACAATGAATGTGAATCATGACTTAATGCCAGTTGTGGTCTGCAAAGTGCTGGAATATTGATATTGGTTTTCTCCTCTAATGCCATGTATTAATTCAGATAAGCTGATGTTAGCATCTTCTTGGCAAGCAATCCACAGAGAATCAATACATCAAAAGAATGAATTCTTTATTTATGCAGTACAGCTTACCATAGGAGATTAATTTTACTTCTCCACCTGCCATTTAAGTTAACATAACTCCATAATAATGCTGATGTCATTATCTGAAATGCTAGTACTTTAGCCCTTTTTTCTGTATCATTGAAAATAATTTAGTCAATATATTTGCTTACAGATGGCAATTTTCCAGAGTAGGCAGAGAAATTAACCTAATGCCAAATGTCACCCTGTAATTGTTTACATATTGTAAAATATCCATTTATTTTGTTTGCTCTTTATGGTCCAGCTAATTTTATCATTGCAGTTTCTAGGGCCAGGCTGTAGGTTAAAATTAAGGATCTGACCAGCTGCAACTTTTCTCTCACAAGTGTCCCTAAAATACCCTGACAGGTGTTTTGATTTTTTTATTTTTTTAAAGGCAGCCAATAAAAGTGAGCTGTGTTCAGAGTAGCTCAGCAAAGATTTGAGTGACAATGCTCAGAAGATGGTCCTCCCCACAGGTTCCCACGTTGCATTTAAGAAAACAGCTCCATTTTTCTCTTTCTTGCAGGCAACCACAATGACCCTTTGCCCATCCATTCATTCCACAGCAGAACAGGCTGTGGAACATTAGACATGATATTTTGCTGTTGGTTAGACACCTTGTAGTATGAATGGCCCAAAGTCTGCCAAGCTCTCCTCAGGGGCTTAATCCAAATCCCTTTTACAATCCAAGAGAGATGCAACTTTAGAAGTTGAATAGTGTCCAGCAGAGCAGTAGCTGGAGGACCTAACCATTAAAATCATGATCTGTCTGTGGACATCCCATGAGCAGATGGCACAGAATTACTTCTTCTTCTTTAATAAGCAACATGGGAGTCTGCTCGTCTGGGAGACCTCCTGGGAACCATCTTAAATTATTTGTATACTTTATCCACACCGCTTGAAAAAAATCTGCTTTCCAGATTCAATTCTTATTTACTTGTTTATTTTAAAATGAACACAATCATCATCTCCTGAATCTTGGCTTTCCAAAGCAGCAAACATTCTCCTGCCAATACAAATAAACACAACCGAGCAGCTTCCCATGTGGAAGGCCCCTAACTTCTGGTCTGCAAAAGTCTCAGTAGTCACTACTGTAATATTTTTAACACACAAATATGGAAGCCAGAGATGACATCAAAATAAGGCACTGAAATGCAAACTTTCCGGTATTAACTCAAGGCCCTTACAACTTATTTTCCACAGTTATTTTAGTGATGAAACTTCAGACATTCAGACATCTGGAAAGGAACTCTGCCAGAGTGAATCTTCACAAAATTTCTCTCAGTAGCTGCAAGCAGCAGCTCCATTTCTGACTTCCAGCAGAGATTATATCAGACATTGATTTTAACTCACACAAGAAAGTACATGTTGAGATGCCTGCAACAAAAGCAACTGATTGTACCTTTCAAAAAAATACCACTTGAAAGGGAAAGAGAAAAGAGCTTGACTTCTCGGAGATGAAAGTTATATCTATCATGCTATTAACTTAAAAGATGGAAAAATCATCTTATTGCAAAGTTGCCAACTTTAATCTTTCTGAATTGGTTTGAAATACATCTCTACAGTGAAATGAAATATGTGTTTTTGTGTATAGTAATTTCTAGACTGGGGGGGGTCCTCCTTTCTTTGCTTTTTTTTTTTTGCAGTTGAACTTGTTTCTGGCAATTTACTGCTGTCTCATGACTGCTGAATAAAGGGCACACCATAACATTTGCTGAGCAACTGCAATTCTTAAGAATTAAGTGCTAAAGATTTCTAAATTGTGTGTGCTTTTATCAGTCACCGGTAGCTTGAACAGGTGGAATTGAAATGGCTGTCAGCATACAGCAAACTTCTTTAAACACCCAGACTGCACTCAGGATGAACTCCTCCCAAAGAGCAGGCATTTATACAAGATGATAAAATTTGTTTAAGCCGGTGAAGAACCAGAAGTAGCTATGGAAGGGGCTGGGAAGATGTTGTTTTACCGTATGAGCCAATGATAAGTGAGAAGGAGAGAAAGAATGAGAACAGCAGCAGTGAGGAGAGCAACAACAGAAAACCAGCCTCATACCATACCATGAGATGCAAAGCCAAGGTGTCTCTCTTCTGCCCAGCTGCATCCCACTGTCAATGTGTAAACATGCCTAAAGAGTTAAGAGGGACTATTTACCCCAGCAGGCCAAGTCACCTTGACTTTTCCATTACTGAAATTATTTTCCTTTGAAATGTTATAGATCTCCCTCAAGATTCAATTCTTCATGTCTTGGTAGATTCATCCGCCCCCACTAAGCGCATTGTTGCATCCACTCTAGCGATGATTATATATTTGTGATCGGCAGCAATTATACGTGGCACGCTTCAGCTTGCTGGTCTGTCAGTTAAAATGCTTTCAGACAGGACCCCCTCCTAGCTGAAAACAGGCAGCCATTAAAGCACTTTCCTTTCTTTTTTTCTTTCAACTGCCACAAAAAAATATCTATATCTACCATTGCACAAAAGAAATCTTCCTTCCTAGCATACGTCCACCTCTCACAAAGACAGGCTAGTTTGGAACCACCCATATACAGACAGATGTATAAGAATATTTTATTTTATTTTTTTTTAACTGAAGGTAAGCAAAAAGGCTACATATAGTTTCACAATCATATGGCTTGAAACACTGTTGGCTATGTTCTCCATATGGATTTTTATTTCAAAAAAATAAAAGCACAGATTAACATTAAAAAAAAAAGTATTGAACACCGAGTAGTGGTTGAAAAGTAATTTTGCCTAGAGCCTGTATCTTATTGATATTTTAAAATGGCATTCAGAACTTGCAAAACACATATGGAAAATACATGAAAACAGCTTTTCTGTTCTGGAGAAAGTTAACCTAAATAAAACAAAGAAAAGATCTTGATGATCTACTCTTATTTTCTCATAACTAACAGAGTTTTTTAAAATTCTGACCGGCACATACGCTAAGGGGGCTTTTTTTAATTTTGGCTTTCCTTAGCAATACATTAAATCCCTGCTGCGTCCAAGTGCTCTGTGTGCAGAGACCAGATATCCTGCCGTTTTGGAAGCAAGGGTATGTGGTACGTCTCTGTGCTATCAGGGAGATGAGGATTTTCTCATCCAAAGGCAAGGGGACAAAGCCACGTACTCCAATGCCACGCACAACTGCATTGCCTACATGCAAAACTAGGTCTCCTCTAAGGATTCCTCATCATTCATTACCCACCAGCCAGAGGACAGAGGTGAGAACGGCCCAGCAGACATTTCTTAGGTCCCTCCTACAAGAAGGGATTAAAATTACAGTCTGCTGCTGCTATTTCTCCCCCAACCTGTTGCCTAAAGTCTCCTCCTACAACGGCATCTTCCTTTCATCTGCTTTGTGTGCCCATTTTATGGTTGTGGAAACCGAGGCAACGATACTTATTGAACTGATTGCCCTTACCTTTGCTGACAGCAGAAAGGTGGACAGTAACTGCTATTCTGCAGTGGCTGTTCCTAAATATATTCCTTTTTTTTTTGTTAAGCCCTGCATGAATGCCAAGCCCGCTCAAAAGACTCTTTATTTAATAATACTTAAACTAAGAAAACTCCATTTATTTAAGCATTGAATGCTTTGGTTATTCTCAAAACAAAGGAGGCATGTTCCAGACCAGTAAAATTTTTGGATTATGCTTGATGTTTAAATATCGGATCCTGAGATTTTGCTATTTCACTTTTGCAAAGCTCCTTTTATTCAGCTGCTGCCTTCGAAAAGGTGCAAGTTGCCATGGCAATCCCAATCTCCATGGCAATGCACCACACAGCAAGACATCCCAGTGTCAGCACGGACACAGCCCACGGATTGCACGCCCTGTGGGATTACTGGGAAACAGGCGAGGGGATTTTGTGTTTGTAAACACATCACAACATTAATTGGGCTCAGTCTTAAAGGTAGGATAGGAAGAAGGCGCAGTCAGAAAAGCAAGCAACAGGAAAACAGAATAAGGAAAGAGCTAAGGGGGAAAGAAAACCAGCTGCAGGAGTTTGAGAGCTCTTCTAAAGCAAAGCTTGCATTACTTTTGCCTGTTTAAAGTACAGTTCCGCCTTGAATAGTGGCTAGCACAGCTCTTAATTAATCTTCTCCCTGTTACCATGTGGGGCTTTAGAATAAATAACTTTTCAATAAGTTACTGAGAGTGGTCACACCATCAGCTACTCTGCAAACCTACCCCCGTTCTGGTCTCCATCTCTCTTCCACACAATGTGCTGTGGGGTTTGGGTTTTTTTCCCAGAAGAAAAACTGACTGCCAGTGACTCAACTTGTTTTTCCTCCTTGAACTCTCCTTCCATCCTGTAGCGTTTCTCCTCCTCCCCGGCACAGTCTGGGGAATATCCTCCCCTCTTCTCCTCTGCATCCGCAGTAATTTCACCCTGCTTCCTGAGCTCCCTTCTCGTGCCTTGGCTCACTCTTCCCCTTGATCAAATACACCTTCTTCCCCCCCTAGATAGGACAGATGTATTTTGTTCTCTCAATAAATAATAATAAAAACATCTGATGACACTGTTTTCTCCAGGTAATGCCTCATCTCCATTTCTTCTCTAAATTCATACAGATTATTTCATTGTTTCTACCCTCCCACATCCACTGTCTGCACAGAGAGGAACCGCTCCTGATGTCCTTTTCTCTCTCTTGTACATCCTGTCCCTGGGGAATCGCATGGAGAAGTACAGACTCAGCCATGCTGACAGCTTGCAGATCTGCCTGTACTTCTGCCTCTTCCCTTAATGAAAATTACATAGACTCTAAAGATTAAATCACTTTTGGGATGGGATTTTCAAAAGTGTTCATTCACTGGGAAATAGGTTAGCAGATATTTCCCTGCCCGCCACCCAGTCCTATGTATAAATTAATGACACTTGTCTTAAATAAATTGCTGGTAAGTACTTAATATGCAGTGTAAAACAACCTGTGACATGATTCATGACTTATTAATCACCAAGTCCTAGAAATATGGACCAATTATTTTTACAAATAGTACCTTGCATATCTTTTGCCAATTCTAAGTCTACAGAGTGCATAGAAGAAAAAACCATGAAGATCCCCTTTATATCATCCCCAAATTTGAATAAATCTAGCCTCTTTCCAGTACTATTTCTCTTTCTAGGTATGGGTGACATTTATTTGCTTAAATATCCTTTCAGTTACCAGGTACCTGGCCAGTATTTGATCACAAATATAAATAAAAGTATATGTAACATACTGCTGGAAAACATCAATAAATCTGCCATTGGCTTACAACTGAGAGCCATGCAGTAGAAAATTGTTTTTTCCCTACATATGGAAAATCTGTTGGAATAAAGTAAGCAGGAACCAAAGGGATTAACAAAAATTATAAAATTGAGAAAGAAGGTGAAAGAAGATTAAAACTTGGAGGGAAATATTTACTCTACAGTCTTTCTACTAGAAGACAGCAGATCTTTCTACAATGTGCTAAAGAATATCATATTCAAGTCCACTGTTATAATTCCACTGCTTTGAATCAGGACAAGATTTCACCACACAGCACAGCATGTGCTTAATTCTACATGCACTGAAAACAAATTGCCAAAATTAGCCCTTATTGGCTTGTTTTTCTGCATGGTAGAGCCCGCAAAAGCTGCTTGAGAGGTAATAATAAAATAGCATAAAATAGAACAAGCCTAGTTTTGGTGTGGTGTTCAGCTTCACCTACAGACAGAAAACCTCTCCGCAGACAATCTTTTAGCTAATGAATATAACACATCCTGGTAGCATCCGGGATTGACCACCCTTGAAGATCAGCCTTAGGTGGACCTCCAGGTCAGCCAAGATGGCAATTGCTGCTGAGAACTGCACCGTGGCCCCAGGGGCTGAGCGGTGAGGAAGGGACCTGGTTCTCCTGCCTCTGGGAAAGGGAAGGAGGGTGAGACTGGATGATGGAAGAGAAATGATCGTTATGTTACACCCACAGTTTCCCTGGTCATACAAATTCCCAGCTGCTTCATAACGAAGAGCAGCAAAACAGCTGAGGTATTGCCAGGAAAATGTCCTTTCATGTTGACACACAAGCTCAATATTTGTAGAAATGTCATTAAAGGCAGTGACACTGTCATTTAGCTTTCCAAGGAGGGAAATTACACAAATACCTCTCATTGTTTTCCGCTGTACTACTTAGCCATTCATCTAACTTTCTCTGGCAAATGAGTCTCCACTCTCAGAGCAAATACCATTGGAGGCTAATGAGCATTTGCCTAGAGAGGGGTTCAAACACCCGGGCCACTGAATTATTGGAAACTGTGTTATGACTGCGACAAGGGGCCCAATTAGTGCCAACTGTAATGGCAGGTTTCGTAACTTGGACAACCGTCCACTGGGAACTGAACTGGGACAAAGCTCCTAATGGTCAACTGAAAATAATCAGGTCCATGAACTTCATTAAAGTCTATTCCTTGAATTCAGGCTTAGTTACATTGGCAACAAGCTGCTGTGGCAGGAAGAATTTAAACCTCACTTGGCTATTTCACAAACAGAACAAGGGCAAACATATATCTAATTGTGCAGGGATACATGCATGCCCAGAATAACCAACCAGCTTTTATGAGTTCAAATTAAATAGCACAGAGCCAGCTTCTGTCCCTGTAATATTCTACTGCCTTCAGCACTACCCTGGCGGTGCGACCAGCTCGTATATCAGATTTTCCTTCTACTTGTTTTCACTGCTAATCTAAAGAAAATTTTTATTATTACTGTGTGAATAATCGACCCAGAAGAGGAGGAGAATAACTGCACTGCTAAAAGCAAGCAAGCAAGCAAAGTTTCCCTATAGGCCACTAACAAATGCTGTGTTGGATTTGTGATCCTTCCAGGTGAAGTCTGTGTGTGGACTCCTGCCTGCCTTCACACTAATTTTCAGATGGAAAAAGCCTCTAGACACTTGAAATGAGATAAAAAACTGTACCCACATTTGAAACTGTCCTTCTCAACATTATCTGCACTTTATTGCAAACCTCCAAAAATAAACCACTCAGGATGGGGAGCGGGCTTCACGGTTTACTCTACTGAAGAAAGCAACAGGAAAAGAAACTTTCAAAATTAATTAAAAAGGAGTCAGCATAAGACTTAGGACAGTGCTCTTGTTACTCTGTGGATCCTGTTTGTGCACATATGGCAGACTGACAGGGAATATTTTCTTACAGTTTGAGGGACCTCCAAAAATAAACAAGAATTTTGTTGCAGAGCAACACTTCCATGGCACCAGAATCCGCTGCAGCCTCTGCTTTTCCCCTCATAAGCTATTTTATCTACAGAGCAGCACATCAATATCTGTATTTCAGTCCCTGGCTCCAGGGGTGCATTTATTGTTTCAACATCAATCAACTTTCTGCTCAAAAAAGTTAAAGCAGCTCCTGCTCCCTGATTTCTATTTTCTCAGACGTGCTTTCTCCCTGCTGCTCCTGCAAGAGCTTCCCCGTGCATCCCTCTGCTCCGTGAGCTGATTGTGGCTTTCTGCGGGAGAGCAGCCACTGATTAATCACAGCATTCCCCTCCTCTCATATGACCTGTATCAACCTTAACACGAGGGCTAAGGAACCTTTTCCTGAAGGCAAGTTATCACAAAACCAGCTATTGCTGCTTGCTTTGATCACCTGTAGGGTTGCACAAATCACTGGTTTCAGCCAACTTTCATCTACTGCAATACAACAAAACAATACGTTTTCCCCCCCTGATTTGGGTTTGTTGTCTCCATTTCATCCCTTTCTGGGTGCCCTCTGTTTTGTTTCTCTCCCTCTCGCTTGCACACCCTGCTCAGTATTTCACACGATGCTCAACCGTGGCCGCAGAGTTAACAACTTTTCCTTCCATTCCAGGAGACACTGATTCATTGGAAAGCTTTCAGCACAAGTTGTAGCTGTGCCAAAAGGACGGAAAATTATAAATACTTGGAGATTAAATCTATCTTTCACATCTAAGGGAGTCAGTCCTTTGATAGTTTTTGAAGCCCTGTGCTTTAAATTGTGAATTTAGAGCTCAAAAATCTATAGCTGAATGATCCCAATAATAAAACATCATAAGCAAATGGGTGAAATTGAAATGGTGCTATTAAACTTTATTACGCCTTAGGTGCTTTGTGACTCAAACGGATTTTGACCAAGTGTCACATATTTACAAGACATGTCAAGTATTTATTATACTTTGTCAGTCAGCTTCTGCCAGGTGCCACTTAGGCAATTCTGCACATAACAGTTTTATTGCCAGTTATTTGGCTTCATTTCTATAAACCATTCAGTCAGCATTATCTACTGCATGTCAGAGAAACACAAATACAAATTATAAAAGATTTTTTTCTTCCTCATATGCCTACCTGACAAACACTTGAGCTTCAGAAATCTCTCTGCACTTTAAATCGCTACATCTTAAGACTGCATTAGCTAGAAAAAGCACATCTGACTTTGATCCTGTAAACATCAAGCACCCACATCACCCTATGGCTCTTGCAAGTGAGTAAAAGTAGAGAATGAGAAAAAGTGCAGCTATAGCTATACTTTAATATTAGATAGGCACTATTTTCTTATTTCTGTTCTAAAGTGTTGGATAACGTAATGCTGGAGAGATGGATAGACTGAGCTGACACAGATTTCCTGTTGTGCAGTGGGTAGATTCTGAGAGTTTGGAGTTTTCTTTGGTTTTTCTTTTTAACTTTGGAGAATGGCAACCTTCAATTTTTACTGGAGTTAATTAAAGTGGAATTTTGCATTTAAAACAGAAACCCCACATCTGATGTAATAATGTATATGCACTATAAAAACTAACCAGTGCAAAGCATAATTGGCACATGGGAGTCAATTACTTTGTTCATAAAGGGGTTGGTTCTATAAAGCTAGTGACAGAATTCAGGCTACAAATCAGTTACATTGCTAATCCTTGACAAGCCTCACCTGCATGATTGAGTCCAATAATGTTCATTTATTTATTTATTTATTTAATAAGTGGTTACATGTTTCCTGGTTTCCAAGTCAATTCTTAATTATTTCCCTACCTGGGAAATACAAATCAAGAAATGAATGACTGGTAAGTAGTCCCAAGATTTAAAAGCTGTAATAAAGACATATAATTAGCAGCCCTGATGAAGTATCTGGCTCTGAAAATGTATCAAAACAAGTTTCACAGCAGCTTTCTGAAATACTTCATGCACAGGAGAGTCTCCACAGATTTTATATGGAGGCAGAAAAATAACCTCTGCCAAAGTGAGGAATAACCCCAGCCAGCTCCGAGCTACAAGCAAAGGTGAACTGAGCCCTAAGTCTACACACACTGATTTTGCATAGAAGTCAAAGTCCCACCTGCATCTATTTTTGCCTCTTCTTTCCCAACACTGCCCATTTTCAAGGCTGGGCAAGTCACTAAGTCCGTGGTTAAGTCTCAAGTGGAAGAACTCCAGTACCAGGTAAGTTTTTTAGGCTGATCCCATAAGGGAACAACACTTCAAGTACCTGTTAAAACAACAAGAAGCTGCAACAGTCCCATATAGCTGGGAAACTGGCAGTTGCTAATTGCCTCCCTTTTCAATTTGCTGAGAACAGCATCCATGAGATGAAAAAGTGCTTGTTCTGATAATTAAATTATAACAAAGAGTCGACAGATACTTCTGAAATTTACATTTTTATATCAAAGATGACATTTGATAGTGACAATCCAAATGCCTTGAAATCTGTCTTTTCAGCACTAATGACTCTTACAGTAATAAACACCTTGTGCTGTGACCCTTGCCAGGCTCTTTGTAAAGTTGAGGGGACGTTTATTGCTATGTATATGCCCATTCTATTAAAGTTATTGCCTAAAATAACCATATTCCTTCAGTTGCCTTGGTGGATTTATCCAAGTTTTCTGATTTTATACCTTTGTGGTGGAGAGACTGCTTGCATGAAAATTTAGTATGCTATATAACTCCCCATGAAAAGAGATCTTGGAACATCTGCAGATACACAACACTGAGCTTATTAATAATACTTGTGTAGCTAAAGGCTACAGGCAGAATTAGAGACCAAATACCGAGCATTTTGCACATATGTAAGGATACTAAACAACCATTTCTGGATATTATGCTTTTTACTAAATTAGTTATCTGCATCATTGAGCAAGGGTATGAATATGAAAATCTAAAAAAGAAATCTGCACACACACATGAACAGGTCCTTATTTAAGTACAAGTACATATTTCTTTTGGAAAACTGTTCCAGGAGAGAACAAAAAAAAAAAAAGAAAGAAAGAAGCATCTGAATTTTATTTTTTTTTTAAACCTGTTCCCAATCTCTATTCCTCAGCCAATTACCACTTGGATACCAATTTCTGAAAGCAATAAAGATTTCAACCACAGCTCTGGATCCCTGGTGCAGTACAGACACACATCCCATGGGACCATCTCTGCCCCAGATCTGTCACAGCTATAATTAAGCAGAAGTAGTAAAGGGGAAGTCATAGAGCAGGTCCGTGGCAGAAGGCGGGGAACAGAAGTGCTCTGAATTTCTGTCTGACAGACAGCAAGGGAACTGGTGAACCTACTAGAAATAGGTCTTCTCGAGACCTTCTTGACTTCCACCAGCAAGGATGGGGCTGGGGGAGAGGGGAGGAGGAAGAGAATATGATAGAGAAAAGGCAAAAGAAAGAACCATATAAACCCCCAACTTTTGAGTAAGCTTTGGATTAATTTTAAGGAAAATTCAATTAGTGTTGACATTTAAATTGGGCTGGCAGATAAAGAGTAAACCACCCAGCTTGCAAAATCCATTCTTTGCACTCAGAGCTTTCCCGCATATCTCTGGTGCTCTGTTTCTTTGCAAAACCCATTTGAAATTTCATCAAGGCAGTGGGGTTTTATTTAAGGGTAGGATCATGTGAGCAACCAGAGGGTGCAGCGGAAATGGGCTTAAAGACAGGAGCAGAGAAGGGACGGGCATCAGGGCTAATGAATTGTGAGAAAAACTTGTCGAAAATGGAATAAGAAGGAAATTTACTCAGAGAGCCTTAAGTAAAGGAAATAAAGAACATGTCAAAAACATTACCCTAAACTGTGAAATATATAATGTCAGCAAAAGGCAGATAAGACAGTCTTATTGTAACTGAGCCTTTATTAGTGCCGCTAGGAAAAACAAGAAATTCCACATCAGAGCACAACATTATTTTTACATTGACCTTGATAACTTATGCTTAAGCTATTAGCAAATCCCATGACAAGAGCCTGATGAGCAAAAGACAATGGTGTTAGAAAGCCTAGGCAGCTGGGCGCTAATAAATACATTTGGAGAAAAGATTTTTTGGCAAAGTAATGAAAACAGAACATGTCAACACATGAGGACTTGGAGCACGGGGAAGAGGAAGGCAGAATAAAACCTCAAAAGCTGTGTTTTCCCTCTTTTCCTCACTCTTGGCACCTCTTTCTCAGTCATTTCTGCCTTTCCCATGCTTGACAGAAGCCCTGAGGTATGATATGAAATTACAACAGTTCTCTGATGAGCCATTTCCATTGAACATAGTGACCAGGAGCTGAGTTCTTGCCATCTCGTGGCACCAGCCGTCAAGTTTGTCCCTTTTCACATCCTTTGAAATCAAACCTAGCAAGTCAGCAGGAAGGCCCCAGCTGGGAGGGTGAGTAGGGCCACACGACCCTCCAGACCACCCTTGGGTTTAGGTTCAGCACCTGGTGTTCTTCAACACATCCAGGATCTCCAGAGGTGGTGGGAATGCCCTGAGCACCTAGTCTGTCCACCCCAGGATACATTTCTCCTACAGCAGGGAAAAAATGCAATAGCCAAGGTGCCATCACCTTGAATTTCAGTATCACACCAACACAGCTCAAGTTCTCCTGAGCTTAACACAAATACTCCTGGGCAGAAATCAATAAAACCAAACACAAACAGCCAACAAGGCTGTCGAACACCTGTACGTCATATGTTCACTGTCTTATTTAGCATCCAGCCTTTCTTCCAGAGACAAATCAAACAGCAGAGTATTCCCCATGGGAGGTGTTTTTCCTCTTGCTTATGTGATAGTGAACATTGCTTGCATTATAGAAGGCAGCATTTGTCAGTGTTACTTTTATTGACACCAATTAGTCCTTTATTACATTTCCTGAGATTCATTACGTGCAGTAATTAATATACCAGACTACCATTCAAATCAGCAGCTGTTTAACATTTATGTAAGAATGAACTAAAAATACAGAAAAAACTCCACAAACCAACCGCTAGAAGAAACCCAAATCAGACAGCCAGGTTCCTCCAAGGAGAATGAGGATACTTGACTTGGCACAAAGAAAAGGCATATAAAAATAATTTGCTGATAAGGTTGGCCCACATAAAATATGTGCAGGGTTTTTGAGTTTTTAAGCCATCTAATTACTGAGCCCCAAATTAGCTAATGGAAGATAATTATCTGAAATTATATTAACATATACATATTTTGCTTCTTTTGAAGGAACTCTTGAAAATTGTTAAATCTCTTCTTCCATGAGAACTGGCACCTCTGACTGCTATTCCTCATCCATCCTTTTGACTCTGGCCTTATATACCATGCATATATTTTCACGGATGACTAAGTGCCTTTCAATATTCTCCATGAATAAAGCATCAAAAGCTTACTGAAATTAAGACTATTCAAGAAATCACTGACACTTTAATTGTGAGCAGTTTTTTAAAGGTGCTTAATTACAAATTGGAAATACGTATGATAACAGAACCATTCACACTGTATATTAAAAAGATTTCATTATGCACAGGTTCTCTCAAGCAATTGAACATAGTCATTAAAGAGCCCTCATATTTAAAGCAATGTTTTCTTAATGGAAGAAGAAATCATTATGTAACAGTTTGTTTGCCTTTTTTATTTGAATCCTAAGCCCTTGACTCTCTTCTCACTTGAGATTAAAATTCACATGTCACTGAAACATCCTGCCTCGGTTCAATGCAAATTTTGTCTCATTTATAAGGAGCTGGCTCAGATTTCCCCGTGACAAAACCTCTTTCCCCTCCGTGCCTAAAAAGGCATTTGTTTTCTTTAACTCTTGGACATCCCAACCTCACTTTGGGACGAGTGAACTTCAGTGGAGAGATGGGAGGACCATTCCAACCCAGCGTGAGGTACCACAGGGAAAGGGGTTGTCTGGGCATCCAAAGAGGGCTGGTTCAGACCATAAGCCGAGCTGTTCCCGGTACTTCTAGGAGCAAAGTGAATTATATGAGTCAGAGCCCACCCAAAGCGGTTCCCACGTTTCCTCCTCGCACAGTTGGTTCAGCTTTCACAGAAACAGCACGCTCCTGACAGCTTGCTTCAGATGTTTTGCTCTTTCTGGACCGTGCTCGGTGCAAGACGGGAGAAGGGAACTGCTAAGGATGCTTTTTTGCAGCGCGCGGCGTGGGGCAGGTTACAACAGCGCCCTGTCACAACATGAGCTCAGGCAGCTGCACCAAGCGTTAGGTTCTCTGCAAAACAACACAGGAGGGTTTCCAAAACCTGACAGACATGCAGCACGGGAGTCTAGAGAGACAAAATCAGTAGGATTCTGCCTTTCAGCAGAGCCTAGCCAATATTCTGCCAGGTGTCTATTAAAAATTCAAGAAAAACTGAAGCTAAGTATTAAATCCATCACTTGGAACCAGTGACAATATACCCCTTTCTGTTCTATACATCTCTAGTCCCTTTAATTGAACACCTCATCCATCACACAGCATGGAAAACATACCCAGAGGCATGCCTGACTGGATGAAGGGTCAGTGTGACCCTCCACCAGGCAGCTCACAACTGGATATTGAGTTCATTCATCTGCCATCCAGTGCTTTTCAAAATGAGGATGGCCCTTTCAAGAGAGGCACCATCTAATAACGTAGATGGTACTTGTGCTCCTGACTGCATCCATGATGCTCGTAAGCTGCGATGATCGCGTTCACATGTGGAACGGTTTCTCCCTAAGTCAGAACTGTACATCCAGGTTTTCTGGATTTTGGAAGAGAGTAGTGTTTAAAAGGGACGAATCACACATGCCACGTGGCTCCTCACACAAAGTGACTCAGTCGTATTTGTGCAATAGGGGCACTCCAGCACCTTAGTACTATTCAGTATGAACTTTGGGGCCAAAAACCCAACTGAAAAAAAAAAAGTATATTTGCCTAAAGAGAGCTGACTCCAGAGACAGTAAATGCAGTAAAAGTGATCCCTCAGCTTTCACTCAGCCCATGAACTGGGACAGCACATGAGGTTAACATGCTCATTACCTTTGCCTTTGGGTAACATATAATGAACTGCTTTAAAAAATGTAATTGTCAAGAAACACCAAAATTGTTTAGCACTTCATCTAAATGTATTTAATTAACAATGTTTAAAAGACAGCTTTCCTTCCTAGTGCCTGACAAAACGTTCAAGAGTGCTATTTAATTACAAGTCACAGGACAATTTGCTTGCAAATCCTTTATCTTGAGAGGAGCACGATTGATCAAAGGCATAAAAGTATTCACCATGACACATGCGTCTGACTTACAAACCTGAAGCTTACCTTCGACAGGCAATTATAATTCAGACCAAATAACTAGAAACCAGGCAACCTGGTCCTGCAAACACTGCGAAGCAGCACACCATTTCTTCTGGGAGCATTTGTAAGTGGTACCTGGCCTATGTCATTAAACTGCTTAGAAAATAAATACAGTAATACTGCTGAGCCTCTCTCTTCACTACCACCATCTGCTTTTTGTTCTGCACAGTCCCACTAATCCTCAGAACTCGTTAGGCTACGAGTAGTATCTGAGCATCTCGTGGACATTAATGAATTTATCCTGACACTAACTCTGCACTGGGGAAGATGGTACCTATATGGAGGGAATTGAAATTGAGGAGGTAAAAACTCTGTCTGGGGTGACACTGGGTACCGTGGCGAGAGCAGAATTGAATGTTTTACTCTCAAATTCCTGACTGTTGCCTTAAATCCATGAACAGCTTGCTTTGGTGGATTGAGATGCTCAACTCCAAGGACATGCAGATTCCCAGCCCTTCTTCCCCCAGCTCCGCTCTTCTTAACGTGGCACGTGGCAATTGAGATTTTCTGCTTAGGCTGCTGGGGAGGATGCTTTATGAATTGTGAATACAGAGGCCCTGCATTCCAACTACAAGCTAAACCAGCTGAAATGAGAAGATATGTATGTTTAATGAAGTGGGACCACCAGAAGAAATAAAATGTGCGCAGAAAGTCAAAAAAGTACTCCTTGCATTTTCTAGATATGCGGGATTTACAGCAAAGCATAAAGTTCAAGCATTAATAGATGAGCTACCCTGGACTTTTAATAAAACCTGCAAAAATGTTTTATTTCTACAGGAAAGTTCCAATCATTGCACTTTGATAGAACCTTTGCTACATTGACTTGATTTCCATCTGAGTCTGTCAGAAAATGCCAAAGGGACAATCAGACTAAGTGCTGAAAGGGCCAAAAATGTTTTTCCCTTTCTTACAACTTCTGCATGATCCAACATTTAATATATTTAGTTCCTGTTAGAAAACATACAACATCCTCCTTGAAATATACCCCTCTTTTCCTACTTCTAATTACAAAATGAGAGGTGTTCACCCATGTTTGCTTTGCAAAAGCTAAAACGCTTGCTCTTCTTGTGCAAAAAAGCTGAAATTTGAATAAAGCCTCAATATGAAGTCATTTAAAAGTAGCAGAAAATTAAAAGCGTTATCACTTGCCAAAGGATAAAATGCACTTAAGAGTAGCTGCCAGACCGTTTGCTGGGAGGCAAACAACCCTACTCCCCACTTCAGTGGGCTTCATCAATTTTACAGAATTGTAACCACATGCATTTAAATTACATTGCTTCTGATTTTGAATGGTATCACTAAAAACCGATCAAACTCAGAGGAGAATAATGTTTTCTGACAGAATCTGCATTTCCTAAAAGGGAGAGAATAAAGACAGCTTCATTGTGTGTCTCCCTGCCATAGGTTCCCTTCAGAAAAAGGTAAATTACTCCACTTCTTTACCTTTGGTGTTTCTGTCACCATTACAAATCTGCAAGTTTATTAGTATATCTAAAAATGATGGTATGTAAAAATTACAATATTTTTGCCTAAATGCATTTGAGCGAGATAAGTATAACTCCACTCTAAGCGACAAAAATAAACTTGTACATTATACTAAACAATAACATCTATGAAAAGAGAATTAAGCACATTGTGTGTATGGTAATTAACACTTGCAGTATGAAGTTAATAGCTGTAATCTCCTGACCTGTGCTGTGTGGGTGGTACAACTGTTACATTGTCAATATGGACTTTATTTCATATTCTACAAACAAGAAGAGACTACAACTCACTTCCCATAAACCAGAATTCAAAGTGCTGTTGCGAGAAAGTTCAGCTCGGGGCACATTAAATGACAACCACACACTCGGAGCCCAGTTTTGCTAAGAATGAAAACTGGTGAAAACTAGTGGAAAAAGGAGAAACACCAACTGGTGCCTTGGCCATCTGTCTGTAACCAGCCAACTCCTCTAACACGTGAAACACAAACAACGCTCGCTGCTCTGTCCCTTCCACCATCATTTACTGCGTACGGGTCATAGCCATGAACTTAAAGCTTATAAAAATAGCTTATTTTCCCTTGCTAGACCTACATGGCCATTTGAAAAACAAGTGAAAGAAGTGAAGCATATGAAAACTGAGTGACCACATATTTTCCAGCTACACCTACACGTGAACCCAGTTAAATTCAGCATCTCATGAGCCAGGCTTAGAGTCCAGCTTGGCCTGGATCACCACGTGTTCACACCTGCCTGTGTCTCATCCATAGGCTGGTTTATAGAACAAAAAATACTACAGAATAAGAGTATGCTAAGACAATTGCTCACAAAATAACTTCCTAGCCTAAAAATACATGACCTGACTTCTCGGTTCAAAGACACTCTAAATACCCTGGAAACCCCAACTTCCCACTTCCACTAAAAATATCTTTTTAAGGGAAATAATCTCTGTGACGATAAGAGACAGAAACAACTTAGAACAGTTAGCATGGCTTTCTGTGAAATCTTAAAAATGAAACTAATCTCCCAGGTTTTATCCTCATTTCCATGTTGTGATTCTTCTGGATAAACATATTCGTGCAGTGTTAATTAGCCTTGTGTCCATTCCCAGTAGTCCAACTGGGGGAATAAAAAAAATTACATGTCATTTAAAATCTTCAAGTCAAGTTTGCTGAACAGACATGAGGTAAAAAAAAAAATAAATCTAAGCCACTTTGTCTGAAAATTACTTTGGAAATATCCAGTATTTTACAAGGAAGGCATGCTCCTATCAGATAAATCTTTATTTAGAATCACAGCCTCTCTTTATTAGATGGCACTCAGACAACTAAGACACAAAATACCCTATATGTGTATTTTAACTAACAATCATTTAGGTCTAGCAAATTGAATGAAGGCAAAAGCAGATGCCTGTAAATACAGAACAAGGGATCACCTTCTGATCCTGAGAGATACAGAGACTGGAAATGATAAAGTACTAAACACCTTTTGGCTGAAAAGCAATAGATTCTCTTTTTCACTCTCTCTTCTTTCCTCTTTTTCTTCAGTGCTAAATCTCGGGTTGGTAACTTGAAGAATATTTGCAGTCTGAGCATTTAATGTTTTTTTGCATCTCAGTGCAACTCAGTCCAGTGCGGTGAGTTGGGACTAATACTATGAACCAGTTCATTTCCATCAAAACCTCAAGGTGGGCCTGAAATGGGACTGGTGAGGGGTTTAGTTATTTCTTTATTATTGCGTAATCCCAAGCAACTTTGCATATTTATCTCAAAAATGGCCCAAACTGGACACTCAGGTGTCAATCACCTCAGGGATGTAAAGGGGTGACTGTTGTAGGAACACCTAGAAACACGCTCAAGTCAGCCCAGCTGAGCTGATGTGTATATTTAGAATTTCTGACTCGAGTCATTCCAAACTACACTTTCCTGATCAAACCTTGCAATACAAATTGATCTTTTAGAGTCTATAATTTCACTGTACTGTTAGCAGCAGTAAATATTACTCCAAACAAATCCAACTAGAAGAACTTGATTGTAGCTCAGTTTAATGTTTTGATCAAAAGACATTTCTTAAGCCTTTCATCACTGTTTTGTTTAAAAAAAAAGACAGACTAAAACAAAACCAAACCAACCCAAACAAATTCATTTTCTTTTGCAGACAATGCAGAGAGACATTAAGTGCTGCAGGTTCAGAGAGTTCCTGCTTAGTCACTCCCTTTTCTTGGTGCAAGTTCCTACATTCAGAGAATTTCAGATTTAACTGAGCCATCGCCTTTATCAGACTCCACACACCCCAGTTCTATTTTGTGTGTTTATATTGCATATCCATGGGACAATTAGGCCACAATCGTTGAACAGCATCCAAAATTTGCACGTAAGCCTGCATCTTCTGGTATTAACATTCTCCAGGCCCCGTGAGGGCTGCTGGTGTCACCTAACGGATCAGAAGGAGATGGATGCCGGAGAAATTATTTCTGCTCTGCTCGTCTATACGCCAGCCACTGCTTCCTTGCAGGGATCATCGTAAGCAGAAATCTATACCAGCCGAGCTGCCAAAACCTGAACTGGCATCACATACAGCAGCCAAACGGAGTGACTGAAGCCCTGAGATAACATTCAGGAAGGGACTGCTTTGCTTGTTCCAAGTGGGATTTGTTTGGAGGGTGTACAGGCGAGGTGAGGATTAGCTTGCATTGCTTTCATGTTTATACTGTTTGAAGAGAAAAGAGAAAACAAGGAACACAAAGGGAAGCAGCAGGTGAGATGAGATCAACGAGCAGATGAAGGTGGCTGAGGGCAGAGAGGAAACAATCAGAGAGAATATTTTTTGCATCAGAGCAGCAACCCCGGACCTCCAAGGGGAGAAGGCAGGCCCTCGCAAGGCATTGCACAAGTGTTTTAAACCACAGTCTCTGCCCCAATAATTAGCAGAGCCCATTCATACGCTGCAATGGGAATAACCATGAATTTTGTATGAATATTCTGATGCCGGTGAAGAAAGCCAGCCCACACGGCCACGCTCCACAGCAGCTGGAGAACACCCACCCCGCACAGATGGTGTCTCACAGCGCAATCAGGGCAACAAATACCTTCCCCTTATACGTGTCACTTCCTGACAGTAAAATAGAAACCTCCCCAAGTTTGTAGCAATTAAATAAAAATAGGTATGATCGCGGTGGATGAAAAGTTGCAAGCGCTATCTGCCGTCTCCAAGGTGTTATTTTAGTTCACGTTGTATAAAAATTAAAGTTGGGATGAGGCAGCAGAACCCACATGCAAACTGCTGGCAACCTGTTCCTCAAAGAAATGGTACCCCTTGTCGCCAACAAGTCTTTCCTACCCAACACCACACTCAAAATTCCACCCTCTCATCAATGGGGTGATGAGAGAATTAAAGACTTCAAGGAAAAAGCCAAAGAAACAACATCCCAGTCCAAACTTTTAGGTGCATCGTACTCACAGTCCAGCTGAGATTTTTCACAGCTTGTTATCAATAGGCTCCAGCTTTCTTATTCCTGTCCTGAAGCAGTGCTGAGCTCTATGGAAACCTTGTCCAAATGTACATTCATTCTTCGTTTTCATTTTCCACATTTTTCATATCAGCCAGAACCAAAGTTAGGTGAGAGCAGCACATCAGTTGAAGTTATACGGAACAAGTATGAAAACTAACTTCCAAGCCTTAAAGCCTGTTTAACCATAAAGAGGTGTTTCTTGACGCCAAAAGTAAGATTAAGCCTCAGAGGGCTACTCAAATAGAATTGCAAGATGCTCTAATAATTTTCCAAACAGTTTTCTGGCCAGTTTTTCTCCTCACAAAACCAATCCCAGATGCATAAGCCTGCATTGAAGGTATTGCCCGCCACATAACGATGTCTGTGTCCTATCACCTGGGTACTGGTTCTTGATTACTGCAAACCATATTAATCAGACGGACTGCACCACCAGATGGGCATTTTACCAGAGAAAGAATTAGGGATCAAAAGCTGGAAATAGAAACCAGGACTTCTGAGGCAGGCTGAAAAGAAATCTGGGGACAATTGACTTTGTAATCACCTGAAATGGAGTCGGACTGAGCCTGAAAGGCTTTTTCACTTTCTGGTTCGAAATGAAATGGGAGCAGAAGAGAAAGACGAGCAAAAGCAAGAAGCTGCAGCCTGTAAGAAATAAGAAGAGAAACAAGGTACAAATTTGGACTTCAGAAAGGCTCCTAAATCTGGGGGTTTTGGGACAGCAACTTAGGCAATGCGAGTAGATGTCACCAGACCTGCCAGACTGCGGGCCCTGAACTGAAAAGCAACAAGAGATCTAAAATATAAAAGATGCTGTATGAAATCAAAGGTCTCTCCACACAGCTTTCTTTACAAAAAAAAGAGTTACCACTGAGGTACCCAGAGGCATCCTGTCTTTGCACACACTATTTCTACTAGGAGAACCTGTTGTGCCAAGTTATTCAAATAATCGCAGTGTGTCATCTTCACTTATAGAGCTGATGCTGAGGTTCAATAAACTCCTTGATCCCAGAGAGGCTGACAGTGACTCCAGATGCCTGAACCATGTCTTATTTAAGTGTCAAACTCCATCAGGGCTTTAGCCTGGAATTTCTTTATGGTAGCTTCCCAGTATGTGAATGTACAGTATTAAATAAAAGGAACCTCTATTAATACTGTAATTTTAATCATTACCCATGGAATTCTAACAATGACATTAGTCGTGGGCACAAAAGGGCACAGACAGGTCAGAATATCAAGTGTCTATTCTATATGTATGACCTGATCATGGGAAAATTGTGCGTTAGAGCCCAGCTCTGAGTTCATGTCTCCTGGCTCCAAATAGTGCCTTAATTGCTCTTTCAGCAGTTATGAAGAGGGGGAATGGGCACTACGCTTAGAGCATGCAACTGGAAGTTCAGAAATTCCCCTTCCTAATTTTAGGATTTAATAAACACCTGCAGCTCCTATTGGCTTAGGTAACTCTGGAAATCAAAACATATTCTCTCTCCTCACCCTACTTCCCCTTTAACCTCCCTCCTTTTCAACTGCCATAAATAACTAATCTCTTTTTCACATTTATAAAGACTTCCCCCCCCCCCCCCCAGCCTTCCAAAGCATGACAGCCTCTGCCATATTTCTGCTGGTAGTCCTGTAATGATGCATCACTTTCATACATCATCAAAACAATAGCACATAAATGATGCATTACAGCCATGGATTATCCGAATGACGGTAGCCAGATGACAGTGCCACCGTGCTATTAGAGCGAGGTTGGCAGGAATATCACAGGCGTGCCATGAGTGTTACACTTTGGTCAAAACAAGGATTAATTTCACCACGTGGGAACAAGCTCAGAGGGCAAAAGGAATGTAGGTTTAGTACACCAAACGATTACTGTACTTAACACGGTAATGAAATTACAATGTCTGTGTTTGCTTGGAAAATCTATCACCATTGCTCCATGCCTGGGTGCTAAGAGATAATATTGCTCATTCACCAGTCATGTCCACTTCAAGTTTATTGGCTTACTATTTCATATTCTGTTTTTTTAAAAAAATCTGGAATAAACTAATATCCAAGTCCGTTGGTTTAAAGCTACAGAAGCCTTCAGATTACACGCATACATAGAGATATAAAATGATAGCCTGATTCTTATCTCACTCATTTACTAGCTGTTACATTTGTCTAACTTTAATGTCTTAATCTATTTTTCCAGAATTACACCACTGTAATTAAGACTGTGATTAGTCCTGTCATTTCTAGCATTTATAACGCTGCAATGGTGAATACTCACCGATTTCTTTCAACCCATCTTCCACCTTCATACACTTTACCATGTTTTCACTTCAGAATCCCAGATCCCAACACAATTAAGAAACGGCATATTGTATAAACCAGTCGAGACACCCAGTAAAATTAATGAAAACTGGTGGATTTTCTAGTCTCCTGCACACCACACACACCGAGGCTTTCCCGGTCGATTCCCTCACATTCCCTCAAACAACAGGCATTTCTTCAGGAAAAAAATTGCTCTACACTATGAATAACGTTATAATGTTGGACAACTTCCATCTTTGGGAGCGAAGCCCATTTCCTCCTTGGTATGCTTGACTAGAGCACAGTGAAACTTTACATTTCAAATATTTCCTCCACTAGCAAAAAAATGCAAGACAGGCAAGGAGTGCTGTAGAATTGGCAATACCAAAGTGTTTTTAAAATTCAGACTGATTTTGCAAACCACTTGCATTGAGTAAATTGAAGGAAAAAATTGCAAAGAAACAAAAGTTAGCATTTTATACATTCTTATCTTTAAGGAAAAAAATATTCCTTCTGATTTCTTGAAGACAACACAAACACTCTCACCCTTAAAGTTCAGTTTAGTCTTGGGTGAAAGAAAAGAATGTCTTGCAAAAAAAATACCTGGTACAGCTCAGCCATAAATTTCCCATGTCCTCAAATCCACTCTGAGCACTCACTGCATGGAGCCACTATAGAATTGAAAGAAAATTTTTAGAAATATAATGTAAATTTCCCATTCTTGCACACCAGGTGCACACTACCTTGTGCCTATTAGTGTCCTTCTTATTGGATATTTGTTGGGAGGGATTGATAATTTCAATAACCACTGAACTGCCACTATATACATGTTTGTGGTTTCAGCACTAAATTACAACAGTATTGAGTATCTAAAAATGTCTTTTTTTAAAAAAAATAACTGTGAGATCACATAGAGAAGTAGAGTAC
Source organism: Limnodromus scolopaceus (assembly GCA_028565335.1). NCBI lineage: Eukaryota > Metazoa > Chordata > Aves > Charadriiformes > Scolopacidae > Limnodromus > Limnodromus scolopaceus. The sequence continues at coordinate 2,159,308 of JAOXNO010000016.1, forward strand.
ATCAGAGGCAAGCAGGCCTCACGTCTAATCCCAGTACAGATGGGAACCAGCTATTCCCACCACACAGGGTGAGAATTTGGGTCCTTCACTAGCCCTTTTTAAATACTTTGCATAGGGAGAGGGATTGTTTAGTTTCTCATTTTTATAGTGACATATTTCAGGCTTTTTTCCTTGCGATGCAGACTTTCACTCTTTTGCTAACCACTATAATGGTGTATTTATTCTTTCCTACCCGAATAGCATGATCTCCATGCACAGACCCATGGTCTTACCAGGTGTCCGCACTCATATTTTCTTGCTGTTGAAGCATCAACTCTGCTCCTGACCACCCAACTCCCCTGGTTTTCTGGGGTTACTTTCTCTATGGCAGCCCCCGGTACCTCAACTCTCTACTTTCCCCTGAAACATGCAATTTTCCAGACTCTGCTGTCAGCTTTTAGAAAGCACAAAGATCAGAGTTCACCAAGTTAGCTTTTCTGCCAAGAGTACTCCAGGGGAGGAAGAGAACACAAAGAGAACACATATAACCAGGATTGTCTCAAGTTGTCTATGACTAATACGAAGAGAAAATAAAAGGTCCAAGACACTGTAGTTAGAGAGCAAACTGAGGCTTTCTGACTTCTGCTCACAGGTGGTGTTTTCAAAGGGGAGAAGGGGAACCCAAACAAGTAGAAAAGAAAATAATGTGGAAATCAAGAATTTTGGTCTCCTTTTCAGCCCTACCTGAGAACCAAGGTTACAGAAAACAGGGTGGCTGGAAATCTGGGCTCTGGAATTGTGCAGACCTGTAATGCAGATTTGGAGCCCGTCATTTGGCTGCTGGTCAAAGTATTAACGATGGTGTTAAACTGATCTTTCTCTGCTTGCTTCAGGGCATGCCTGACTTTTTATTTATGCATAGCTAAGAGCAGCAGTACTACTTATTTCCAGAGAATAAAGCCATGACAGACATGTATTTCTGAGGCTGTTTCAACTCTTCCATTGCCTTCAGTTATCTTCCTTTGAACTTCTGGATTCTTCTGATAAACAGGTTGCTCAGATAAAAACTAATTCCTGACATTTAAGAAGCTGAGACGAAAAATCCTCAGCATTGCATGTTGGTTCCGGATTTTGAAAAAAGAAAAAGGGATTTAATTCCACTACGCAATGACAAGTTTCACTTTCAGAGTTCCATCTCCCAAGTAATCTCAAATCACTTTACAAGCTTTAATAAAGGCACAATGCTAAAGAGATTTCGTCTACTATAATTATTTTTAAATCCATTTTTGTACAAAAACACTTTCAGTTTTGTAACCTAGTTTTTCCTCTCCCTCCCCATGCTTTTTTAAACTTTCATTATAAGCTATTATTCAATTTGCTTCTTTGTATGCTTGCAAAGGTCTTTTTGTTTTGGGGAATTAATGTTCATGGAAAATGTTGAAATTACTCACATACATAAATTTTGTCACATACAGAAGCTAAAAAGAAATTGGCCAGAAATTTTACATTAGATCTCAAGTTTGATTAAAACATCATGTGACATTCTTAATGAGAGCTGCTGAGTATCGAGCACCTGGGCCCCAAATCCATTTTCTACAAGCTCATCTAAAAGGGTAAAGGTAAAACTTTATTTCCTCCATACACAGCCCAATTTTCCTCGCTTTTAGAAACTGCAGTATCTGGGACAGGAGCAATGTCACTCTGCAGTTTTGTATGATTTCTAGCACAGTAGACTTCTGATTTACTTTAGGTATTTAGACATAGATTATTTATTACTTCCCACAGTTCAGGGAAATGTCTGTCCACTCGCCCACTGGGATGCTGGAGTCCTTGCAGCTCGTGCCATTGACCCAGAAAACGACATTTTTACTTCATTAGTTGAGTCAGATGTAAAGTGAAAGAATGAGTTAATGATGTGCTCTCTGGAGTACCTGAGTGGCCTCATTCCTCCCAAAACAACCCAGGCACAAGTCCATGGGGTCCTCAATGCCCATCTAGCTGGCATTTTTCCTATTTACCAGCCCCTTACCCACACAGCTGCCGAGCTCCCTAAAGACAAAGTCAAGACGAGCTGGACAATTCAACCAAAGGCCCTAACCCTTAATTTTAGGGAGACCAGAGGTTAGAAAACCCTTCTTGTCCTCCCAAGCTGGTTTTGCATCTCGGGATTACAGTCCTTTCATTTAACCAAGCCTAGTCCTTTAAGCAGGAGACAAAGAGCACATTCTGTTGTTTTGTGGGAGCCCTCAAAATATCGCTACTTCCAAACTTTTGGGAGCAATTACTTACTGTAATATAGCTTATCTGTACAGTGATATAGTTTATCTGCACTGGCATTGTATATATATAGGCGTCTCTGCGTGAAAATTACACTGCATTATTTATGGCATGCTTGGGGTGAACAAAACACTCTGCATTATTGCTTTCAACAATGCCTGTATAAAACATGCTTTAATGGAAGACCATCACTCAAAGGGTTTACAGTCTTCTGGATTGTATCGTATAGCCATAGATACAGTAGAAAAGAAATTATGAACACTAGTGGAAATTTGTAGTGTCCTAGGTGACTTTACCACTATTGCAGTGGCACAGAGATGGATCACCAATGACCTTCTTGGTAAAAAAAAATAATCACTCAAGAAAATGCTATTTAATAAATGAATATTAACACAGCAGAGAGTAACAGACTGTGCAGAGCTTTGGGAAATGAACAGTACTTTAGTCTAGATTTAAATTTAGCAATTGCCAATGCAGTCATGGAAAACTGTAATTTAACTTTTTAACAGCATTTGAGTGAGAGGTGCTTATAACCAAGGCCTGATAAAAAGCTGAGACGGAGAAGCAGCAATAACACACATGCCTAATTGTATGTCTGAAGGAAAGGAGCCCACTCAAGGTAATGACACAAATAAGTAAACACAGAAATGTTTACAGAATTGAGACCAATATTAGAACTGCTTTGCATAATGATTCAGGTGGAGGGAGCCTTGGCTCGGTCCCCTCTGTGCAGAGCTAAGGAAATGCAGGGCCAAGGCACAAATGGGTTAAGCCAGGAAAGAAAAAGCAGATTTCCTGAGCCTCAGTGCAATCCTCCAATGTAAAGACCTTCTCACTTCCTCATGGGCTTACAGGACCAGCAAGGCTGGACACATCACATGAAGCAAACAAAACCCCACCTCCCAGTTAGGCTTCTTCATCAACCAGAAAGATCCTGAAGTCCACTTGTGACCAAGAGGCAGCAGAAACTGCTTCTCTTCATTAAGTCTAAACCTGTTAAAGGGGTTGTAAAACAAGCTTCTGCTGGCATTCGAGAGGTTTGGATATTGTTGTTTTTTAATTGCAGGCTTATTTTTTTTCAGAAAAAGTCAGCAAAGCACACACTTGGGAAGGCAGCCAGCAAGACTGTTGCCATACATATCTGCTTTGTTCAGTTTGTTAAAAAAGATCGTGTGGGCTGAAGAGCAACAACAGGACCTACATAGGAATTTCCAGTGTCTGTTACAAGTATGGGCTAGCAGCCAAAGAATTAACCTGGGATCCAAACCCAGCATCTACTCCCAGATCTGCAGGCAGCTACTGCCTGTCTGTGTCCACTCAAAAGACATGACCTACAACGGGCTACAAAAAAGTCCCCTTTTTAATGACATGGGGAGTCAATTAGGGCTTCAGACAGCAGCAGTCAGGAGAAAGGCAATGAGAGCATCCCTCCTGGACCTTTCATGAGCCCAAACATGAACGAGACAACCTGTAAGGATTCGGTTGTGTGCAGACTTTAAATTTCACCCAGGAAAACCATTGTGATTCATTGATTTTCTTCCTCTGTGTTTTTCTTACAAAGGCTGAATTTAGCCCAGCTTGCTAAAGCTCAAGAATCACCACCTTTAATAAACACAAAGCACATTATTAAGTTTGCTAACTGCTGTTGCATAGAAACCACTGGATGCTATTTATATTGAGGTACTATGGAAACAATAGTAACCAGTTTTCCCTGTTTTTTCTACTAATAAGTAGGAATTATTATATATATTTGCCTTTCGGGTACTTGGTCAATACTAGGTTGCACAAATTCTGTCATTTAAAGCCCAGAAGGAATCAAATCCCTTACGTTGCTCTCCTGTAGAAGAGACTTCTATTCAGTTCTTTGTCTCTTTTTTTTTTTTTCCTGTGTTGAGCTTTCAAAGCATTTTCTGAGTCTCTCTTCTCCCAAAGCACCTACACAAAGCGATTTGTCCTGCAGTCTTTCTTCCTGGGCGCATCACATCACATCTGGCTGTACCAAACACACTGAATTGGAAAGGTCTGGGCAAGGCAGAGGGAGGCTGGTGCCTTGGTGTCCCATGCTGACAACAAACGTGTGACACGCATTAGTCATGGGCTGGTGAAGCAGTGTCCTAACTGCATTTTCCAGTCCAGTCAAAATAACAAAAAGCCCCTAGCACCTTGCAGGACGAAGCCTTAATACAGAAGATAACAACCGAGCCCAGGAGGTTGATGCAGTCAACTGAGAAGAATCATTTGACCTGGACATCTAAATCAGCTTGTCACACACTGTGTGGTGCTGGAAATAGGACTGTGCATTTGGGCAACTCGTGTTCATCACTTTCCAAACATCTGTGACCTGAGTGTTTCAGGTCAGAGAAATGAAAGACAAAGTAGTTCAGCATCAGAAAAACAAGTTCAAGAGGGCAGGGAAATGATGCAGCTCTCAGCAACTCAGTCTTCACACTAAAGCGATCCTTTTGAGGATACTATTCAAACTGGCAGAAAACAGTTTTTGTAAATGGCCATCCAATGTCATCCTTTCAGATGTCCAACGTGAAGCAAAGGATCTCTAGCTCCCCCAGTCAGTTCAAGTGAGCCCATCAGAGAAATACAAAGGTGTCATAAACCTGTATATCCCCGCTAGCTCTGCCTCTAGCTTGCAACAGGGCTGTAATTTGGTTTGCAATTAAAGCCAAGCATGAGTAAAAGCAGAAAAAAAATTAAGTAAAGATTATACAATAATCACATTCCTTCTTTCCTTGATCACAGCAGCACTATGAGGCACTTAACTGCTGAAGTTCTGGTTTTCTGGCTGATCTTGAAAAAGTCATTTTAGCCCACTCAGTAGCTTAAGCACCTGCATTGCTACCCTGGTCTCATACCCAATCTGAACTTTTCTGTAAAATATTAATGCATTCATGTTTCCTACTTCTCTATGTTGCAAGGAAGCATTAGCATACACTGCAAGTGGAGAATGGAGGCAAAGAAAATATTTAAATAACGTATCTGATACATAAAAATATTTGGCAAAGCTGAAAATTGTTTTGAGGCCACCTGTGATTCAGTTACATTCCTGGAACAGAAGATTGCTCTTCTGCTGTAATACAAATGAAGAAAATCACATAATCACACTGCAGTTTTATTCAAGCCTAGCAATAGTCATTCCTCACTGCCAATGCATTTTATTCCTTCTGTTTTTCAGAAAGTTTTCAAAACAAAAAGAAACAAATATATTTGGATTAAAAAGGGGCAAACGTCGCAAACCACATGCGGATAAACTATTCCTTAACCAACTTTCCTGCTCCGGGGTCTAAGACAGGACAACTTCCAGCAACACACGTCACCGCAGCAAGAGGAGATCGAATACCACAGTCCAACACAAAACTCTTCCACCTCCTTTTCTTTTTCAGAAAGCTGTGCTGAAATGAGTCCCTCTCTGTTTCTTTGGGCTTCCTCTCTGTCTCATTTTTTGTTCTTACAGATTGCCTGTAAGCTCTTTAAGACTAGAAATTTTGTAGCTGGTTTTCTACATTTTCAGTGGCTAGCCCAGAAAAAAAAAAAAACTGGCTACTTCAGTTAAAGAAGTATACAACTCTGAAAATTATCTAAATCATCACCACCTGGCAGAAGGCAATACTGTATATGGAGCAGGGCTCTGGCACGGTACAGGGTAACTTCAGAGCAATGAAATAAACCCTTCCAGCCCACACCAACACACGCTTCCCACAGCAAATATGAGGCAATTTAACTGACATAACCACCGCTGAAAGAAGATTAAATCAACCCAAACCACCCTGTACTCCACATGAATGGGATCACGACACCATGTACCAGTTGATGCGCTGAGAGTTTTTATCCCATGAATTTTTTATCTGTGCTTTGAGTTTGAAAGTATTAGAAGCCCCTTCCACTACCCCAAACTGCCAAATACCGTTCCCTTCTACCAGATTCCAGTACTAAACATGGGAAAGTGGGCAAAAACCTTACTATATGGTATTCTCAACTGTAGGACAGTGCCAAACTGAGTGGTGCTGTCAAATTAAGCGACACCCTGGCGTTCCTCGAGGCACTCTTTCTGTAAAGCAAGAAAGTTCTTCGTATTCCCAAAACCTTCAATACTTCCTGTCCCCTCTAAAATAAACATTGTGTTCATTTCTCATTCTCCCCCAAGGAACAATGTGATGGCATAACTGGACAAATGCTCCCACCCTGATGAAGGTGTAATAATAGCAAGGCAGAAATTAAGCACTCCCGGTTTTTACGATGGCAGGCTGGGATGCTGCACACAGCCTGCCCGGTCCCTCTGGAGATGTCACACACAACAAAAGCGCAGGCAACACGGGCAACAGATTTCATTCCAGGCATCATGTTGTGTTGGTGAGGTAAGCCTAGTTGTTAGCATCTTATTTCCTAGAGGGTAAGCTTAATTAAAATATAAAATGTCAAAAGCCTGTATGAAATATGATATCCCTGTGGGCACTTGGAGCGAATTAAGCATATCAGCCACTGAAGAGCAGGCTGCAACCCTCCATTGGAAGAAGAGATTAAAACTATTGAGTAGAAAGCGACTCCTAGCCATAGAATCCTAGAATCATATGGGGTTGGAAGGGACCTCTGGAGATCATCTAGTCCAACCCTCCTGCCGGAGTGGGTCCACCCAGAGCACGTTGCACAGGAACTTGTCCAGGTGGGTTTTGAACATCTCCAGAGAAGGAGACTCCACCACCTCTCTGGGCAGCCTGTTCCA
>JAOXNO010000016.1:2182107-2195507 GCA_028565335.1 Limnodromus scolopaceus
GCACAATGTAGGACAAAATGGTGTGCACAAAATCACTCCTGCCTTCATCAAAGTGAACTGAGGGGTTTTCCATCACCTTCAGTGGGTCCAGTATTTAACCAGACTTTCCAAATTAGAAGAAATATCAAGAAATAATCAAAAGACCCAGGATCTTTCTCCAAGGACTGTTGATTGTTCCTCGATACGTTCTGGGCAGAGGTTAAAGGCAGAGGGGTGAATTGGCAGGAAGACTGGAGTGATGGCAGGCAGAGCTGTCCTCTTAGAAACTTTCTAGTTTCAGAATCAGACCTCGAAGATAATCTAGAAGCATTTCATAATCATGTCTGCCCTCTCTCAGCAAAATTTATACCGCAACACTAAGTTTGAGGAAGGAAAGCTGTTGAACAGCAGCACCCTCTGGAACCAAAGTCATCTCCTTTAATCAAGGAAAATAACATTCATAAATCATTTGGTATTTTAACTTATTCAACAATGATGGTTACAGTCAATGCATGCTATTTTACAACCTCCATTGACTCTCATATGCAAATGAATTTTTCTTAGAGCGTATGACGATAAATATTGCATACGGAACTATTAGGTTACTTCCACTTCCTTGAAATGAGCTGTTGCACATGGTTATACACTAATATCCGAACAACAAAGCCCTCAGGACAAACAGTGTTATGTTCAAAATTCAACCCCAGCTTTCTGTTTTCAGCCTGCTAAAAAGTTGTCATTCTCCCTTCGGTTCCGCGGGAGCTCCCTGGAAGGGCTCGCACACGTGTAGGGTAATGACACAAGTTAATTGCCCAGTCGCTGAAATAATGCATGAGTCTCTGGGAATGAGACCTCAGAAAGGTCACAGGCTCCCTCATTATGTCTTCGCCTTCTTTTGTTTCTCTGCTCTGCCCTTTTTTATCCTGAGAAAATGCTGCTGAATGCTAATGCCACAGTGCTTGACATCCCCTTCACCAGTCGTGTCAGCATAATTAATTAGGATGGCAGAACAAACACCATCTCACACAGGTCAGGTAAACCCATTTTGACACCAAAGGAAGAGGAGACACAGCAGAACGACACAAAGGACCTAAACACGTTGCCAGGACTCAGTAAATATAACAGCTGGAAGTAATGGGATGAAACGAAGAGAAACACAGCCTGCCTATCGCTGGAAATATGTTATACTCTGGAGTCGCCTCCTGGGAAAATTGCTGGAAACTAGACTAACAGGAGGTTTGAAACTCTCCACAGACAGACTTAGACCTTGCCCTTAGGCACAATGCGAGCACGGAGTAGTGTGTGATAGAATTTATGGCTCATTTTCCCTTTTCCTTCTGTCTTGCTGACTGTCAGCAAGATTGGCACTGAAATATTTTCCTACTGGTCTGATTGCTCCTAGACCATACCATTGCCTGCAAACTCTTCCCAGGGACTCAGTTAGCTAGAAGAATTAATTTGTTTCTCTTCATCCTTTTACACATACGTGTGCACCCATAGTGCAAAAAGGTCATTAGAGATAATATAGCCTTTAATATAGTACAGATATTTTTTTTTTTTGCATTTTCAGTGAACCGGTTGTGCTCCTCAAGCCTGACCTCAGACACGCCACCACCTCTGTGATTAATACCGCGCCGCTGAGGCTACAACCTTGGAGGCAAAAAGCATGCGAGTTCTGACAAACAGAAGCAAAACACTATCACTGCTTACAAGATGTTCGTCGTGCTGAGACGCCAGGATCCCTCTGCAGTTAACACAGGCGCCTGTGAGAGCTGCCACTGCTGTAGTTTGGGCTTCTAAATACAAGGAAACACCCCTCAAAGTCAGAAGTCACCCTGACAGTCAGGCGGTTGCCCTGGTGGGAGGATTTGGAGCAATAGTCTTGCAGAAAAAAACCTTCCCCAGCATCTATCCAGCCACACCATTAGCTTGTCCTTACTGCACAGTTAAGCTTAATTAAAGCAGATCTTCCCCAGGACTCCACGCCTCGCTCGATCTGGGTGTCAAACAGGCAATCTCAGGGACGGAGAGTAAAACATTTAATGAGGAAAACTGCCTCACCACTCCAGACGTGCTCACCTCGGTGTTTCTTCACTGAGGATTTGTGAAGCCATTTACATTTGAGCGCAACTGATGTAAAATGTTTTTAACTTGGCAGCAGTACAGATGCTCTTTGCCTTGGCGTATTAGCCCAAAACATATGGTGCTAAAGAATAACTGTTTTGAATGGAGGGTAATAAGCAACACACATTTTCCCCTACAATCCAGCAGTAGAACTGCACAGTAATGCTTCAAGAGCTAACCTAAGGGCCAAAACCCTCTCACCAGCATGGACATTATTTTCTTTGTTCCCCACAGAGGGAAGGAAAAATTGCTCTCTATGTATGGAAAAAAAAAAAAAAAAGAAATGGAAATTTCAGGTTCAAAACTTTCTTTCTTATATAAGACAAAGTTTGGGGGAGGAATGCTAATTTCTGGGTATCTCATATGCTTGATCAAATCTAATATTTTTTAAATAGAAACTGTAAACTAAACAACTTCAAATGTCAAAATGTTTGCTTTGTGATATTAATATATTGATTTTTACATCTTCTGACACACGCAGAACATGATTCCATTGATGGAGTGGAAAAGTACATTTCTGATTGTTTTAAATGTCAGTATGGTCAAAATGCTATGTCTGATATCACATCAAGGAAAGACATGATATTCCCTTCCTATGCATCAGAAACAGATTGTACGTACGTAGGGGAGGGGAATACCTGCTTTTGAGACCACGCAGTTGAAGGAAAACATCTGAAACATGAAAGCCTGAAGAGACAGCTCTGGATTTTGCTGTCATTTGTTTTGCTGCCTTGTCAGCCTTTAACAGATCCGGCTGAACTCAGAGCAGAGGTCCTCGAGGAGAGAGAAATTGAGATTGAAGCAGAGAATGGACGAACTAGGAACCAAATTGTATTAAGCAACGGGATAACCCTAAGAGAAAGGAAGAATTAGTCCTCACAGATAGACAGAAATGTTAACAAGGGAAGAGAAACAAGCCATTACTGCCTTTGGGCAGAGGGAAGCAGACCAACAACTGACAGGTATCGCTGGCGGAAGCCAGCTGGTTCAACTGGCAGAAAGGCTGTAGGTACCAAACCCCAACACAGCTATAGACACTATGATTTTTAGTATTAAGAGATTAATTTCGATTTTCAGGGTCAACTTTGAACACAGCTTGTAGATCTCCCTTGAAAGACCTTTAGGATGCTGTAAGATATAGAGACCAGCAAAGCGTCCATGTAGTGTGTCAACTCAGAGCAGGGCTGTGTTGTGCTGTGGAAAAGGGAGATATTTCCATTTAAAGTTGTCTTCACTGCCATTTCTAATACCGTTGTTGTAGAGGTCCACATCTCTATTTTCCACAGCACACGAGAGAAGCCCTAGCACAGCTTCTCAATAAGCTGAGCTGCTTCCCGCAGCTCTGTAGGAATTTATTTCTTCCCCTCAAAAAGATGCTTTTCAGTTTCAAACCAAAATGGGTTTGTCAACTGGATGGATTTGATAGTTAGATAAATGTGTTTTATCAACGGAATGGATTAGGCTGTTTGCATTTTGTCACCACAATCTCAATCCATCCTGCCAATAAAACATATTTCATCAAAGCTTTAGGCCACCATGCTAACAGAATGTGTTTTGTCAACAGCCTAAATCCATCCTGTCAACAAAATTCATTCAGAAGGAAAATAACTCAATCTCTTCTGTCAACATCAGGAGTAAAATCTTGGTTGTTAGTGTATGAAAAACAAAACCAACCCCCCCAGTTATCTGTCCATATTTTCAGGCCAAAATACGAAAACCGCAAAAGTATCCATCAAGTTAGCATATGTAAATGAAAACAATGGGGAAAATTAAATAATGTGTTGATATTTCCTGGTGTGATTGGGATGTGAGCAAGCTATGGAATTGCCCAGGCCAGAGGCTGAATTTTCCACCACCTTGACCTCAGAACTGAAATGAACATTCAGATCCCAGAGATGCTGGATACTGAGTATGTATTTATTAAGAAAACTCTAAGACTCAGTAGGCAAATTACAAAAGTTCATAGAAGACTGAGGCTCAGAAAGCTGATTTCTCTTGCTGACAGAAAATCACAGTGGTAGAAACATAAACAAAATTGTATTGTGGCTCCATCCTGTCCTTTGTGCTTTAATTAGAACTTGCAAATTAAACGGACTGATCCAACTGTTACAATCAGTCACATTATTCCCTGTCTGTGCCCTGACTTGCTCTGTCTTTCTGCACCCCCTCTATAGGGCAGAGGAAATATTTTATACAAAGACAATATCAGGGAAGCAAAAGAGCCTTTTTTAGGAAGTTTTAGTGTAGTTGGAGGCCTTCTAAGACCATAGGCACGGAAGTAGAAAAAGAAATATATTGAGTTTAGAAGGAGACACAGATAGATGGCAATCATGCCTGTGTGTGCACATGCACGCACTTTTACATATAATTATAACTTTGCATTGCACAGGGGCAATTACAGGACACAATCATTCCCTGCTCCCCCAGAGGACTGATTCATACGGCACTGTGGTTTTGCTCCTCCTTCTCTTCCCCCTTTCACCTCTCAATAATATAACATTCATTTCCAAAATTTATTAAAATAGTCTCAAAGCAAGATTTCAGATATTAAAGTTTGATAGCTCCAACTCCTTTACTTGCAAAAAAAAGGCCTGTCTCCCTGCTCATTTGCTCTCTCCAAAGTCTGTTATATTAGCAGCAGTTTTCATTTCAAGCCCTAAATCAATAAAGATTGATTGTTATCATACAATAAACGTCAGACAGGTTTTTAAAAAAGGTGCAGCAGTTTTGGATGCCTACCTTGAGATGCTGCAAGAGAGCTTGATTTTCCTAAAGCACAAGCCATATGCCAGTTTTCAGAAAAGACGGTCCCTTTCAATAATCTCAGGCTGGGCATCCAAAATTAATCACCTCTTATAAAGTTATATTCACTTTCTTTTCTTTGGAGTAAGGCCCTGTGTTGTGTCAAATGCACGTAATGTGAGGCACGGAGCGTGGCCATGAGTTCCTGAAGGGGTGTCATATAACACAGAGGTTGGGATTTTTGGCAGGATAGTTTGGTTTTAGGTACATTAGAAGCTGTATCCTGGAGGCAAAATGGATAATTAATTTATTTTTGTGATGACTTTCTTAATAGGTAATATTTTTTTTCCTTTTAAATCCCAGCTCATAAAGTTATTGTAAAAGAGAATAAAAGTGTAAAGTTTGTTTAAAAAATCAGATGTTTGTTTCTCTTGTGTGTAAGGGAAGATTAGCCATTGTGGACCTTAAAGCCTTAAACATCGAAAGCAAAAGAATTTTTTGAAATGTTACTTGACTAAACAGTGACATGACTTAAATCAACTGCTTCATTTTTAATTCCTGGGATTGATAGCATTGGAATAACCTTAAGCAGAGGAAGGTGAGAGAGGAGATGGAAGACATTTAATAACCAAAAAGGCAGATAAAAATCTAACGAATCATATCTTTTTCAATAACTAAACAGAATATGGAAATACATAATCCTGGGACCATTAGAAAGCAAGCTTCATTCTGTATCTTCACCTGACTCAACTCTTGATGCAAGTACAAATAAAAAGAAAAAGACTGGTGTCATGAAAGATGCTTTTGAGTACCTCATACTCAATTAGAAATCCATCTCGAGCAACAAGATGTCACATACATCACTCCCAGTTAAGGAAAGGCTTGCATCATCAAATTAACTCAATTTCTTCAGCATTTCTCTGCTTCAGGTGAAAATCCTGCTACTTTAAAATTGGCTTCAGCCTCTTATTAAAAGAAGCCTTCCCTTCTTCCATATGGTCTGTGCTAATTATCAGCCTTTTGAAGTGCACTATTTTGGGATCTATTGTGAAGCAAAAGGATTCATTTTAATCACACAAAGCAGAATAATAAAATGAACTCCACAGGGAATTCCACAATGGGTTTTTGCACCTACAAAATAGTCTTAAGTGTTTAATGATTTATTGATGTAGATGCTTTGGCTTTCTAAGCTTTTTAATTTTGTTTAATATGCATACCATCTTCCAGACCCTTGATTACACCGCTCTCCTTGATCATTTACAACTTCAGATCAGCTTAGCGGGCTCTTCCCCAGCTCTGTTTCATAACACTTGGCAAACAGATATAAACAATAGCAGTAGGTATTTATTTTTCCTATTAATAGAGGGCTTGGATCTTGCACTGTGACTCCTGGAAATGGGATGCCGCACCCTCATCAATAACAGGACTAAGTTATTTGGGACAGGGATCCTCTATTAATTACCTGTGCAGAAATTCATACCTCTGCAGAAATGTTGTCTTCATCTGATCAAAATAAATGGCTTCTCTGCCTGCCAAATTCTCATCTGGGTCACACAAGCACTAATCCATTGATAGCTTTGCGGAATGACTTCAACTCTCCCATTAAATTCTTCTGTACGTAGATTCACTCGTCCTCTGTAACTTGTTAACAAGGGCTATCACTCAAACCAAACAGCTTCAGGAATATCAGAGCTGACCTGGCCGCTAGGAATACAAAGCTTATTTGGTGCAGTCAAAGCTATCAGTCACACTGACAGCATGAACCGAAAGGAAAAATCAAAAATCAGTAGTGATGCAAAGCCCAGCAGTGAGCTGTTGCTGCCACAGCTCAGCATCGGGGCCAGACAAAGAGCATCAGGAGGTGTGTGTATACACACACACACACACACAAATAAGTATGTACGTATACCATCATCTGATATATGCCATCTGTATACACTATCATCTCTAAAACCCAGCAAATAATTCCAGGGGTACCGTGCAGAGACTGATTTCTGTGACAGCACAGAAAACTGTCACACTCTGAGGAGCAGTGAAGGATGGACAGTCAAGCATCAGACAGTTGACTAATTGAACAAGGTACTAATTGAAACCTTGATTAGCTGGATAACCCAGCTCCACAGCGACAGGCATTTAGACAGTCCAACGGCACCTTTGTTTTCTTTTATTACAAATGGGCTGTCTCCTTCCCAAGTTCTCCACACTAATGGATCTCACCCCACCAAATTCCAAATCAGACAAACTTCCTTTTCCATAAGCTTCTTTTCCAATAGGTTTCTGGCACAGGTAGTTTAAAACTCTGCTTAGTTCTGAAGAAACATAATTTCCACCAAACACAAGGAAATGAACCACAGCTTTTTCCTGATGGAGGGCAAAGCAAAAGCATCCTCAGCTTTTGGGACTCACAGCACTATTTGTTCACGGTGCCTCTGGGGATCTCCAGGCTTGTTCCTTCCACCACCAACAGGAACCAGGGGTTTAGTCCTCTGTTGACTGACACAGTAGTTTTCACTGTTCTACTTTATGAGGATTTGAGTAGCACCTGAGGAAAGGAGGACTTTTATTTCCCCAGTGAGCAATTGGCTGACATTCAGCTTCTATCCTACGGTCAAGCCCCAGGTAGAGTCTGATACCTCTTGAATCATTACTGAAATACTGGGGTTGAAAAGTCATTGGAAATGGTTGACTACAAGATAAGACACCAGGCTATGAGCCAAGAAACCTCAGTTCAGTCGCTGTCCTGCTGTTACTTTGGAAAGTCCTTTCGTTTCCCTGCACCTACTGTTTTCCCTCCCGTGCTTTATTACATATTAAATACGTGGACTGTACGCTTTTGCAGGTCAGCAATGTGTATGCACAGCAACCTCTATAATGGGGCAGTTTATTTCACTTGGTCCCTCTCTGGACTGTAGCAGCCTTCAGAGTACAACTGCAATTCCCCCATGACCATATTTCCTCCATATTTAAAACAAAAAGGCCCACAAAAGAGTGTATACATGTTCATCATCATCATAGCCAGAACAAGTAGATTATTTTACTTTTAAGAACTTACTTCTAGCTCATACTCAGTGCCTGTGCATTTCTAGCACAGGATTTCTGTATTTGCATTTTTATTAAAACCTTATCAGGTCTAATGCCTCCATTTGTCATGGTACAATTATATGAAACTGGAGATTAGGCAGGGTCTTACACATCTCATTTTTTAGGTATTTTATCATGCCCTTGTAGTGATGGTATTTATCAAGTCAACACCAAATGGCTCCCTCTACCATCATATGTACTAATGGTTGCTTTGCTCCTGCTGCCTGTTACCTTTGTTTTTCCATTGATGCTTTCTTGACAAACTGCCTCTCAATAATATCAGAGCTGCCGTTAGAGAATCAGCCGTGTGATTTGTCCTAGGCATTTGCAGAAGGGCTGGGTGGAATAGACTCCGATTAGAAGTGAACTCAAATAGAAAACATCCAGATAAGAAACCAAAGGAATCACTCTTAGCCTTTAATCCTAGCAATTTAAAAAATAGAAGCAGCAGGTATATAATTCATGGAAGCTTTCTCCACAAGGGCAAAGGATATTGTGTGCCCCTGCAAAATCCATAGCATTTATTCAGAGTTCAGAATCATCTCAGCTTAGTCAAACAAACACTGCTTTTATGGGGAAAAAAAAAAAAAGCTCTGCGATGCTCTTTGCTTTCTGGAAACAAAACACTGTGTCTGTAATTCTCTCCTGGAGGAGGGACTCGGCAGCATAAATTCATCCATTAATTGGAATCCTAAACCAGAGCTTTGAAATTGTCACTGCTTCCTATTAAATGCACTTCAGCATTGCACATTAGGCACTAAATTAAAAGCCCTTTAATTTGAACACAACAGTAGCAGTACCTAAGCTGACTTCACTCCAGTTCCCAGGGCATCAGTAAATTTGAGAGGTTATTTCAGCCTTTGTGGACCCTCACAGCACTTTCGCCCTCTCTGAAGTCCCTACCAGCAATGTCCCCATCCTTGAAGAAGCACAAGAAAAGTATGCTCAGCACTGAAGTATCAAGCTTCTATTTTAAATCCCAAGGTAATTTTTAAACTTGTTGCATTTGTGCCAGAACAGAGTACTTCTGAGAGCTGCCCCCTGCAGAAGTGAGAGGGAGAAATGGAGCTTCTGCTGCCGTCGCACGTCCAGGAACCCCCTGTCCACCCCACGGAGTCCCACCATTATGCAAACACAGACAACCAGAGACAAAACCACGTGTAGAACATTCCGGGCTGATTCCCACACCAATGTTTTTAGGAGAGAGAGCGCTCCTCCCCGTAGAGGAATGATTTTGCATGGCACACGACTGTGGTTTTCAGAAATAAATACAAAGAAAATACTTGCTGAAAATGTCACCGCTCTGCAAGGGACAGACAAATAGAGGAGCCAGATGCCATCAGCTCTGGGGAAATGATGTCTGATTGTGCCAAGTGCCTTTGGAAATTTAGCTATCAAGACAGAAGATGAGACAGTTGCCAGGTGTCCTCGACCGGGAAACTTATGTTCAAGTCCAGGCCCTTTGCTTGAGGGTTCATGTTATTAACCTCAAAACAATTCAAAACCAAGTGCAATACCAAAAAGTCTTAACTCCCAGTGAAGTCAGTGGGAAAGCTTGAACAGAAATTATCCAGGGAAGAGCTGAGTGGGCCCAATTCTCCCTTTGTAGTCTGATGTGACTCCATTAAATTCAGATGAGTAACTCCCAGGTGACTGAGAAACTGTCTTTATCTGAAGCCTGCCTGCCCTGCACAGCAGCTTTATCAAAAGGAGATACAATAAGAGATGGCAGCAATCCTCGTGCATGGAAGCTTTACTAGGTTGCTCTCAAACATGCTTGGTTCAGAGAGCAAAGATCCGTATTACCGGTAGCTGGAAATAGCTTAACAGGCTAAATATTTCAAAGCGGACCTCTACAGACAGATAGCATCATTTTTACTCCTGAATTCTCTAGGGAAGGAGACACCTCTCACCTGAGCAATTACCTAAGCTTAATGAGAGAGAGAAGTGGAGAGGAAAAACCAAGAATGTGTGTCTCTAAATTTTTAAGTGTCCTTTTATCCTTCCAGTGAATCACATCACAGGCGTTGGGCAGAGTCACGGAACGACACCGTGAAGTGATGAACATCTCCCTCCTCTCCCTCCTTACTTTCAGCTCAGCAAGCACCTATTAGTTCCGTGCAGCAGATTTCCTGGATGGAGAAGGGATGCAAATCATCTGGCAAAGTGCTCCCAGCTGATGGGCTTGGGGACCAACAGCAGGGTGACAGCTCTTCTGTCTTCTCATTTCGGTTACAAATACGCTGCTGCTATTGTTGTAATTTATTAACTGGGGATTAATTCACATTCCCTTGAACTTCACCGGGAAAGCATCTTCCCTAATTCCTGCTCCTAAGCAAACTCTCCAGCTCTGCAAAGCTACTTTCAATGTCAGCAAATGCACTCCCCCCCCAAAAAAAAAATTTTGCAACAAATCAATGAGGCGGGCCCCCGGTGCTTTGAAGCAAACAGTGGCTAAATCGTTGGGAAAAACCTCACTTGGCACAAAATATTATAAGCAGTAAAGCTAGTTTCTAGCAGCACAGAGGAAAAGAGGCTTAACAGCCCAAGCATTACATTTCCAGCACCGTAAAAGCTGGTCAAATAATGGAAAAATTTATGCAAGTATAAAGTCATTTGGTGATAGATGGGGAGGATTAAGCTCTGTTGAATAAGTTATCCTCTGCAGAATATATTTCAGCCTTACCATACTGCTTGACAAATAATGGACAGATTAACTGTTTAAATTTTGCATAATGTATTGTTTCCTAGGGTTATAAAGGGTTGTAAACTACCCCTTCAACACACAAAAAAAGTGGGTTTTTTTACCTTGAAACTAATTTTCTGAAAATTCCTCCTCCATGCTTAAAAATCTTTATCTTTACAAAAGAACACAATACAACTAATCTGCATCAAGTCCTAAAATGGATTTATTAAACTGTATTAAATCCCCATGAAGACTATTTGTTCAGTGCAGTTTAATATCCTTCATAAATGGAATACAGTAAATTGACCTAAGGCTACTCTGAATGTGGATGAGAACTAAAAAAGTGGATTAATTAATCCATCCCAAGTAAAAATTTCTGTTAATTCAAAAAATACATATATTTTTTTAAAGACTTTGGAAGTTTGTCTGCAATGTGGCAGCCATGAAACTCAGTGGGAGTGGGCTCCTAAATCCCTTACATGTTTGAGAATATTTGCTTTTAAGACTGACTTCATTCTACATTATCATCAGACAACCCATTGCACCTTGGAAGGGATTCAGGATCTGGTGCAAAATGGGTCCTCAAGTTTTAGATAGAACCTAGCATTGCCTCTTGAAACTAACATTTTTAAAGAGACATGAAGTTATAAATCAAAACCACCAACATAAATTATATCTCTGAACACAGAATTGAAAATATCGTTTCTTTCCTTTTGTAAAGATACGCAAGTGAAGTTTTCTGGTTCAGACCACACCTATATTTACAATTTTTATCTAAGATTGATTTTGTTTACTTAAAAAAATACGCTTTTATCCATATTATGTACTTTAAACTTGTTTTTAGTCATGTATCTTACAGGACTGTATTAACACATTTAACTTCAGAATACTTTTACTGTGAGGCAAAATGCATAAGTATTATTCCAATTCCTATTGCGCTATGGAATATCTTTGCATAGGAGTCTTTCTTATGCCAAAGAAGTGTAAAAAACACTCACAATAAATGGTCTGCACACATATTACTTGAGTCCTCTGGTTGAGAGTGAATACCGGTAGCATCACTTAAATTTTCCATAAAGGGGGAAAAGCCATTTTTCCTACCTTCCTGTCTGCTTTCTCCTCCCATATCAAATAAATTTTAGATATTTAAGTGAATTAAAAGGTAATAAATCCCCACCTGAGAAATGGTACTAGTGCATAGCAAACACTGTGCTTAAATAATTTAGAAAAATGACCTGCGGTGATATAATGCTTTCTGAAGTTCAGATATTTATTAGATTCCCTTCCTTTGTGCTTTGGTTTTTTCATGAATATCATTACATCAGCAGAGGTGCCCCACACTAAGGGAACGGTTCGATGACTTAGTGAAACTTTAACAACTCCTCACACTCCTTTCTGATGGCTGTGGTGTCTTGAAAGGAGAACAACGATACAGTCCATAAATTGCATAAGGCTTAAACAAGAGTAGAGGCGAAGAGAGGGAACATTTCTGCTGTGCAGAGTTATGAATCTTCTCAAATTCTGCCCAAAAACTCAACCGAAACCCCAAGGTTACTCAGCTTCTCCTCCAACTCCAACAGGACTACACCTGTGACAACTTTCACCCAAGGCAGAACATTTTAAGCCTGTGTATCCACGAGGGCTAATTGTCCCCAGCAAGGCATTGTATCTCATTTCTGCAAAGGTTAGTTGCAAGACATCATAAAAACCCAACATATTTACGGTGCGACAGAAGGAAGGTGGCCGAAAGGCGGTGTTCTCCTGAGAGTCATTGTTAGCATCATGTTGTTCCCCATCCACGTGATGGCTTTGCCTCCGAAGTCCATACAAAGCTGAAAATAAAATCAGATTTCAAGAAGTGGGGAGAAGGTGATTTCACTGTCTTTGATAAATGCTTTTAAAAAAGAAGAAGTTTGTTTCCTCAACCTTTCCCAGATTCCCTGTGTGATTCTAACAAATCATTTTATTTCTGTCCCCCACTCCGGGTGGGAAAAAAAAAAAAAGAAAAAGAAAGAAAAAGAAAAAAGAGTAAATAAAACTTCCCTTTTGCCACTCATTGCCTTCACCGTACGTTCTTTGAACTGCAGTCTGCTTCTTGATATACCTCTGAATACAGATTACCAGAATGAGCCCTTGTCTCTGTCACAGGATCCATACATTAACGGGAAACAAATAAGCGAGCACACTTTCTGGAAATGTTCACACATTTTTCCACACTCTAGCTAGATTTTTTCACCGTAAACATGCTTCTTAGCCCAATCTAAGTGCATTTCCACAGCAGAGGCCTGAGAAGTAAATAATTTGCTGGAAGAAATGCAAACTCCAGCTCTTAAGACAGCACAGGAAAAAGGAAAAAGCTTGAGAATGTTTGATCTTCACGTAACATTGAGCTGCCATAAGGCTCTGTCAAGAGTTTTATATACCTTTCCTTGAAAAGCTTGTGTTTAAACAAGAAAGACAGGCAAAAGCAGAGACAACAGAAGGCAAATTCCTTTAATTTGGATGGGCCAACATTAATGGGATGAGCTTCAACAAGGGCAAGTGCCAGGTCCTGCGCTTGGGCCACACCAACCCCGTGCAGCGCTACAGGCTTGGGAAAGGGTGGCTGGAGCTGCCTGGCAGAAAAAGACCTGGGGGTTCTAATTGACAAGCGGCTGAATAGGAGCCGGCAGTGTGCCCAGGTGGCCAAGAAAGCCAACGGCATCCTAGCTTGTATTAGAAATAGTGTGACCAGCAGAAGCAGGGAGGTGATTGTCCCCCTGTACTCAGCACTGGGGAGGCCACACCT
>JAOXNO010000016.1:2195607-2210348 GCA_028565335.1 Limnodromus scolopaceus
GAGGGGGTTGAGTCACCATCCCTGGACGCGTTTAAGAGCCGTTTAGATGTGGTGTTGGGGGATATGGTGTAGGGGAGAACTTTGTAGAATAGGGTTGATGGTTGGACTCAATGATCCCAAGGGTCTTTTCCAACCTAAATGATTCTATGATTTTATGACTCTAATTTTACAGAACGGCCCACAGCCGAGATCCCCATCCGACCCTGATCACTTCCACTAACCCTCTTGCCTCCTGTCCCAGCCTCAGCACCAGGCAGACACAACTACTTGTGAGGCTGTATGGAGGTCAGAAATAAATAAAAAACAATTTCAAAAACCAGAACTAGGTTAATAACAACCCTTTCTTCTTTCAGGGTTATTTTCTAAGCTTCATCAGTAACACTATTTCATATATCAGCCAAACCAATGTTGAAACTGCCACTTGATGAGCCAGCATCTCTGTCTTTGCACAAATGGTTGTTTGAGTGTCCAAACCCATCCTCCTCCTCATCTCACTCGTCTCCCAGGTTCCAGCTCAGAGCCTTCACATTACCGATGCTCCCAAACAAGGTATTTCATATCCATTTTACAATAAACATTCACTGACAGATATTGAGCCCACACTGGTAGTTAGCTTAATCAATATTAAGGCCTCCAGCATTCTGTATAGCAAATTATAGTTGGCATTTGATAGAACTGCAAAGCAGAAATAGCTTTAACAGACCAGTCAGTATTTTAAGCCACATAATAAATTCACTGCTACCCAGTTACATATGAATTAATAGCACTAAACATCTTTAATGTGTTAACAAAGATGTCATTCAGATATTAAAATTCAGTTTAATTAAAACAGCAATGAGGGTTTAAATGTCCCGTGTTTCAAAATTCACCTGATCTTTTTAGTCATTACAAAGGACCCTTTAACTAACACGTAACTGCCTCATAAAATTTAAATTGCAGGTTATATTAAAACATGCACTTGCAAATATTGCTACAGCGTGTTTGACTCCAGGTCAGCGCAGAACACAACAGCCAGAGCCAGCAGCAGCTCAAAAGCAGCAGAATTAACCAAAGAGCCGCTTCAGAAGCCGTATTATTATTATTTGACATGATCTGTACTTGAAGCAGTTCCCTGCAAAAATGGAAATCAAGTAAACTGTTCAATTTGTAACCTCACAAGTGGCTCTGCTTTTCTGTCTATTTACCCAGCGGTTTCTGGCTGGCTGGGCTATACTGTTCACAGGCAAAAAAGCAAACAGGAGCCTGAGAGAGGCACATCTTAAGTGGCACCTGTTGACCTGTAAATATTAAAGCAAAGAAAGGCAAGAATAATAGGCCAGGCTTATCCTGGCACAAGCTTTTAACACGGAATTACCCCTGAGATGATTACGGCCCACTCAGAGCTGCATTCCTTTTTTTTTTTTTCCAATGACAGTTTCACACTTTGCAACTTGTCTATTTGTTTACTCCCCAAGACCAAACCAGAATGTTTACCAGGGCACCAAACCCGTATTTTTCCTCAGAGAGCTTTACTTTCATCACAACATCAAAGAGAGACGTATTTACAGCAGGCCTTTTATTCTTGGGACCCTTCACACGGAGATTTCAAAGACCTCAAGTCAGTGTAGAAAAGCTTTCTGCCCTCTAGGACTAACGAATTATGCTAGCAAATTTAACATCATTTTCCCACCCCTACCTCATTAGCTAGGACTCCAAGCTAAATCCATCAGCCCTCATACTCTCAGATGATCACCACGGTTACGCTCACACCATCTCCCATGTAGTCCCATCTCACCCTTCTCTTGGAGATCTGCAAAAGCTGCAGAAATATTTGCCCCTGGTAAGAGTGAGCTTCAGCATCCTTGCTGCCAACATCAGAACTGCTCAGAGCTATTCCAATGCTTCTGGGGAGAAAGGAAAAGAAAGGAGAAAAAAAAAAAAAAAAAAAAGGCTAATCAGAATAAAGGATAATCAGGCAGGAGTTCCCCCCATCCATTTGTTATCAGAGCAGATCCATCCTGAAGCCTTGCTGTACCACTGAGCTGCACATACTTTCAACTCCTGGTTCCTCCCAAGCAGGAAACCCACCCCACACCATCACCTTTGTATAAAACCAGTGGGGATCGAGTGATTTCACAGGGTCATCTGGGTCACATTGTGCTCTGCAGCCAATCTTAAATCTTATATTCTGCTTATTCCTGCTCTGCCTGCACTCACATCCACAGCCAGATACCTGCTGAATTCCTATCTAGGCTCTGCTTTATGTCAAATTCTAGTGCTGAAAACACTAAATCCCAATATCTACTGTCGTTTGCTTTCATTTTGAACAGCAATCAAATTAAGCTTGACTTTCACTTTACAGCCTCCAGGTGGGCACCCATGGCTGGGCCCTATCACTTAAAGCAGTAGGTGTGTAATCAAATCGAGTTAGACAGTGATTGATATTTTGCATACCCTGTAATTATGTTATTAAAGATCTGGCACATTGTTTGATGTGAAATGATGTGTGATTGCTAGAAATGAAATGCATTTCACTTCTTATTTTGGAGTGGGGCGAGAAAGTCCAGTAATGGGTTATGGGAGACACCAGCCATTTCCCACCAGCCTTTGGGGTCCACTTTAGTTGTGCACACACAGGTTTGATATTCATCAAAATGACAGATTGCCTGGCCACTCATTAATCCTTTGCTGTGGCTGGACATAACAGACTGTATATTGGCACAGTTCTCTATCTAATGTAATAACAGACACTCATGCATCATGCTGCTGTAAATCTGCAGCTCCCTGAAGCTTCAGAGTGACACGAGAAACAAAACTGGTTTCAAACCATTGTGGAAGCTGTTGTACCTACTGTGATGGGGATTTTTCTAGACGCTGAGCTGGCCCAGTATTCCCACTCCTCTGGCCAGGCTCCAGTCTCCCTCCTCTTTAACATTATGGGAAGTCTATATTAGTGGCAGTTCCTCATCCCTATCTATAGAACTCATTCTCTTCCCTTCACACCTTCCAGACAGAAAACACCCTAATCTAGGGGCTTATCTACACTTGAAAGTTAATTCAAGGTTAAAGTCAGCCACAAACTTAAAGAGAAATAGATACTCCTTAATAACCATACAGAGACAACTATTCTACAATAAAAGAACCTTATTTAGTTTAATATACTTTCTTTAATCACCAATCCTAAACAGGTGATTAGCTCTTTATTAACGCACTGAAACTATAGCTGAACCCTTCAAAATCTATTTCTTAGAATTCCCTGGATAACGAGCGTGGCCACAGCCTGTAATTAAGCTCGGAGGGAGAGAGGGGTGTTCTGCCTGGCAGAGCCGAGCCATGTGTTTGTGTGGGGGGGTGTGTGGGTGGGTGGGTGTCAGCCTGAAGCTACACTCTGAGTCCCAGGGTCAAATCATCTTTCTCTTGTTAATAATTGCATGTTCTGGATAGGGGACAAACTTCTCAGAACTGTTGGCTGAACCGCCCTCTTGCTTATTTACACATTCAGGAGAGCTTTGGAAATTAGGTTTCTATGACCTGTTAGAGCAACCCTCCAGTGGGGAGCCTTTGCAACCAGAGGTTTCAATTTATTTACATTAGCACTTAAGAACAAGCTGTCCACAACAAAATACATTTAGAGCATCGTAAACAACCCACTGCTAAGACTGAAGCTTTGTAAGAAATTCCTCAGCAGAGAAGAACGACAGAAATTTACAGAAACTCCAGAAATACAGCAATTACACAGGAGAAATAACAGAGACAGGCGAGACTCTCCTAAGCTTTCACAAGGCACTAACGGCATTTCATTCTTGGATGATTTATTCTTTTTATTTAAATTAGAAGCATGTCTGCAGGAAGGAAAAATCTTTCCATGGCTTTTAAAGTAGTCTTGCAAGACGAATAGACTTAGGGCAGAGTCTCATAGGTCTGGAAGCTTGGCCTTGTATGTAAGGGTGGGGGCCCCACGGGATCAGGACCCCCCCTTCTCAGCTCTCCCGCAAAGCCCCAAAGTGTCACCGAGCAAGCCAGGCGAGAAGAGATTTTTCAAAAGCACTTGGGCACAGCATCTGCTTCCCATGGACTTAAGACACTTTTGGAAAAGCAAAAGCACAAATCTGTGTGACCCACTTGGTTTCTTCAGCCCTTACTTCCCAGGGGTGTTAGGAAGGAAAATACCTCAACGCTGAAAATGTATTCAGCTACTTTGGTAGGAGACATCTAGACCATGAGAAAGAATTACTAAGGGAGTTTCAGAGCTTCACAGAAATCATGGCAAACACATCATATAGATTTCTTTAAGGAAGATGCAATTATCTGTTCTTTTCCATTTGTAAATGGTGGGAAAAAATTAAATTAGTTAAACGGGGATTTTCAGGCAGACTATGGGAAGTCCAGCCAACATACTACAGTGGACATTCACAGCTTGGGAGCATTTGAAAATTGAATCCATATCTAAATTCATTTATATTACCTTTGCAAAACAACTTATAAGGACTTAATCTAGAAGCAACTGGTGCCAGAAGAATCTCAGATTTTAGCATGGCGCACGACAGACATGCTGATCTGTGCTACAGTGATGAAGAGCTGGATTAACTCCATCCACTTTGAAGGTGTTACCTCAGATAAGGTCTGTAGGATCACACTGCACAAAATGTGAGCTGTCTCCATCGCAGTTTCTCAATAAGCTTTTATCTAGTATGAGATCACTTAATCCTCTGCTTATAAAGCATTACAAGCAGTAGAGAGGTTTTAAGAGCAAAGTCTGGCCATTCAGTCTGAGACAGGTCCTTGCTATTAAGTTCGGAGTCATTTTCAGATATGTGGTGGTGAGTACAAGACTTTCAGAGATCTTGCATTGCTTTTGAAACTCGGATGTAATTCTGGAAATTTAAAACAATTAGAGCAGCATTTATGTCCACATCCATCTCTAAAATCGTTAAACAATGAAGTTTTTTATTGCAAATTCACTCAGCATGGCAAGTCTGAGAATTAAACAGCCTTCTCTCAAGTCAGGTTGAAACATAGGTGCTGAGTTCTGATTGCAGCTGAACTTCATTTTGAATTTCCCACTTGTTCCTGGTAGGGACTCACAGACAATGCCAGGAACGCCACGTGAACCTGAACTGAATGCTCTCCGCAGGCCAAGGGCAAATGAGGAAGTGCTGAGCTTTAACCTTCTTCAGCATTGGATCATCTTCTAGTAGGCAGGGTTCGCTGAGATCTCAGGATTGAGATCTGCAGCTTTGTCTGTTCAAGGCGTTTCTTGTTTGTAGTCCTTTGTTTCCATCCCCAAATATACTGGGATGCTGCTGTTCTAGAAGCACCTAACCCTTGCACCATACATCATTTATGAACTAAAGACTGGTGGAGCTTGGAGCACTCTAGTAGTCCATATTTCCTTCACCTACAGGAAAATTATCTCCACTGCAGCCTTTGGAATAGCTCCTTAATGGTGCTTTGCATAAAAGTGGTGACTTTAGAGCTTGACAGTCTGCATCTGCTTTACAGGCAACCAGCAGCTTTGTGGGATGGTCCGAGAGGGGAAAAGGACGCTCAGGAGAAGAGTGGAACTTGTTCTGCACATGCACATGAGACAATTCAACAGTTGTCCTCTTCTGCAGGGGACCACGTCATTTTTCAGAGACCAGTGACTGTCATCAGCACGCTGTCTCCTTCCTAGTCATTGTGCACAACAATTTCAAGACAACAGCAGCTCCATCCTAAGTCTTCAGGGGATTTATATTCACTACGTTTCCACTGCTTATACCAAAAATTAGGTAATATGTACTTCTAGTTCTCCTTCTGGATGCTTGGTCTACAAAATAGCTGTGTGTACATCTGCCTCAATATGTGACAGGGACACTGGGTTCCTCTGTGTATTCAGGAAAGTCAATCCTCATCTTTGATATTACCAGCTTTTGTGATTTGTATCATTTGAAAGCGATCCTCAAGCCATTGCTGGTGGAATGTATGAGAATATTAGTTTAGTTCAGTTAAAAATATTTTAAGACAGTGGCTAAAAGTTGAAAGTGTGATGCCAGTGTGTGTTTAACACCAATGAAGCAGAAGACAATCACTTACACATTTTGTAAGTAATTTCTCTCTCGTTATTTTGAAAACTCCTGGTTCATGATTTTCAAATATTTGGGACTGGTAATGGATATTTAGCTGCTTAAGATACAAATTTAAGTCTAATATGAGGCTGAAAATTTCCAAACTTCAGCCTTTTATAACATTTCTTCTCTCTGTATCAGCTGGTATGACACATCCTAGTCAGAAAGGGAGGCAGAAAATAAGCAGATGGAATCCCAAATCCAATTCGTGTTTGTTTGCTGGTTTTATTTTTCCTGTTACAGGTCAGTTTACCTGCAGAAGTTGTTTGTCATGTGTATGAGCGAACAGGCATTTCAGGAAGCCTACAAATGTTGTCAGCCAGACGGAATCACGTTTATGACCCAGCCGTAAATATCTGTCGCAGAAGGAACTAGATCTATGGGTTCAATTCTATAAGATGCTGAGCCTTTAAATCGAGTGAATAATAGAAACTGACTCCTTGTGTGCTGGCAGCTAAACACATGCTTAAGCACTGGAGGAGTCGGGCAGGCTCAGGATGTTCTTACCTTCCCCGGCATCAGAATCGACGCGAGGCTCAGGCGCCCAACTTATCTTCGTTAAAAACCACTGTGGGGACTGCCTAAATCTTATCTGGGCTTTTAATATTTTTCCCAGACAGTCTGCAACAAAGCTGCTTTCACAAGCTCACCTAAGAGCTGCCAAAATGATGCTAATACTCGAGGCCTCGGCGTTGGGCATTCAGATTAGCTTTAATTCTTTATGTGAAAGCTTGAGAAGAGCCTATTTTGAGGGAGCTATTCTTCAGGCTGCAATGCTGAAAATCATTTCTGGGGATTAGTGTTTGGAAAATTCAGTAAAATCTGAATCTGCAGGGGAAAAAAAAAAAGGTTAGTAAAATAGCAATGGGAAATACCAGTTTAACAACAATACCAGTCGTTCAGCTCCAGTTCGCTTCATTGGCCACGATAACATTATTCAGTAGATATGATGAGGTTCATGAAAAGATCTTAGTCCTTTCTTTGCTCTGATCTGCTTTTCCCCGCTCATTTATCTCTTAAGAATGAAACCATTTCAGGACAACATGTCTACTTACAGGATTGCAAGAAAACTTCAGTGCAAAGAGGTATGTTGGTATAAATATAAAAGTAATAGAACACTAAAAGTGTTGTCAGCCATTCCATGTTTTTAATTTTAGAAATTATTAAAGTTACCAACACCGCCTATTATGCTACTGTCCATTCAAAGTGTTCTTTTAACTAGCTCACTTACCGTGTCCTGCAAAATAACTGTTAGCATATTCAAAGTAAAGATGTGGTACGAAGAGCCAGGAGGTATTTACACAACATGAGGCAGGTCAGCAACCGGAGACGAACCAGAAGAGCAACTCCCAGCACAGCAAGGTACCAATTTGCACTACTATTCTGAGAGATTCTCCAGAAAACAAGGTATTAAATCCAGAGGGAAACGTTAAAAAGTTTACTACTGCAATTATCGTTTTCACAGAATGTTTAGGACCCTGTAGCTCAATTAAAAATAAATAGGTCAGCTGAATTGAATGAAAAGGCACTAATTAAGGCATTTTTTATTTTTAATTTTGCCCATAAGAACTGAACACTGAACGAGTATTTTTATTGAAGCTACCTGATTTATATAATGCTGGATTAATTAATTTTGAGTCACTATTTGATCTTTTAAGATATTGCTTTACTTTCTTCCCCTTGCTTGCAAAGAATGATTAGGCTGTGCCACTAATGAGAAACATTAATTTAATAGTTTTTAAATACATCATTAAACTCATTTCTTGAATGCATTAATATTTCTGATTTATTTGGAATTCAAATACCAGCTTTCCCCCTTTAAGCAATGAAAACTTCATTCTACATCTCTAATGTGATCAGTTGATGGTGCACACAGGGAATTTGTCTGCCTAGCCCTGCTTCTTTTTATCAAAGCATGGAAACCGCTAAATTTAATCACAGGCCTGCTCTTTCTTTATGATGATACTCAAAAAAAACAGGTAGCAGGAGAATTTCTTACGTGTCCTTTATCCCTAAACGTGACTAAACATGAAGTGCACTGTGTATTTCAATTGGAGATCCACACAGTCACTATGGCTCCATCTCTGAACAAACTGATATCACCTCATTAATTCCCAGGAGAAACAGCATTTTGCCGATGTGCAACAGCCCAGGAGCTTGTCCTGGGTTTTAAGTATTGCCAAAAAAAATATTCGCTCCTGTATCAGATCCCTGAAGAGAATGGGCTGTTTGATGAGAAATGACTTGTTTTTATAAGGATGACAACAGGAAGATGAAACCAACTCTTTTTCACACTAAGGGTGGGGTTTTCCTCAGGTTTTCTTTCTGCTAAGTGACCATGCTATTATGTCTATACTGCTTGATGTAATACAGCGCTCTGTGTCATTACACTGAAAAAGAATCCAAAGGAGAAACCAGAAGAAAAAAAAAAAAATCATCATTCTTCTAGGTTTTGTTCAGTGCTTCTCTCATCTCGTTTTGATGTGGTACCAAATACAATAACGAAGGATATAGTTCCATCAGCGTTTCAAACAATGATGAGTCTTCAAAAGAAGGAGCATTCTCGTCTGTCTTGTCCCCTCTTTCTAACAAAGAAGAGGCGCTACTGCTACTGTTGGGATCACACCTGTTAAGAGGAGAAGAATGAGCACAATCAGAAGTTCTATCAGCTGCTGAGGAGGACAGGGTGGCAGCACCAAGGCGAACGGTGACAACGCCAAACACTGCTGGTTCTATCAGTGTCCCTTAGAATCATAGAATTGTCTAAGTTGGAAGGGACCTTTAAGATCATCTAGTCCAACCATCAACCTAACTCTGATGAAACCCATCACTAAACCACGTCTCTAAGCACTATGTCAACCCATCTTTTAAATACCTCCAGGGATGGTGCCTCAACTACTTCCCTGGGCAGCTCATTCCAAGGCTTAATAACCCTTTCAGTGTAAAAATTTTTCCTAATGTCCAACCTGAACCTCCCCTCGAGCAACTTGAGGCTGTTTCCTCTTGTCCCATCACCTGAGACTTGGGAGAAGAGACCGACCCCTGCCTCTCTACACCCTCCTTTCAGGGAGCTGTAGAGAGGGATAAGGTCTCCCCTCAACCTCCTTTTCTCTTTCTATCTATGCTTTTTCCTTCAGACATCTCATCGTGAGCCAATCTCACAAGGAAGGTTCTGGGGTTTTTCGGTACATGTCGTACCGGTTGTTACTGCACAGTTCATCGCCTTCGGATGTGCTCGCTTTAGATTTTGTTTGACTGCATCTGGAATGTATTTGGTAATGGATTGCATTGAGAAATGTAAGGAGGCATTTAATAGCAATCATGTTAGATTGTTTAGCTTGTGCAGTCAGATAGAAACATACTGGTTTGTACCAGGCTAATGCAATAATGGATTGAGGCAACAGGGCATAGACACATGTGTTTTGTGACAGCAACCAGTATCTCTGAACTACCTCCTTCTTTTCCTATTTATCTAACTTGAAACGACAAAAAGGAGACCAAGCAGATATGTATCAGTCAGTGAAAGGTAGCTGAGAACACGAAACAAAAAAATGCATTACCTGGTTAGACAAGACTGGAAGAAAAATGAGGTGCCCACACACTGAAGTCGAACATCGCTTTTGCTGTTGGACAACACAAAGCAGGTGGAGTAAGTATATTTTCAGAAAAAAAGCTTAACTCTGATCTAATTACTTTCATGTTATAAAATACCTTCCAGTTATTTGCCAGCTGACGCAGGCATACGGTGCGAGGTTGAGAGCACACCTACAACCAGGGGAGCGTGCCACAGAAAATCCAAACAAGCTGAAGGTGCTCAGCGCACATTTCAGTCCTTTTCTGCAGAGCCAGGTTCCGCCACGTATGTTCAAGTGGGTGCACGTTGCCAGTTGATCATATGGAATAGTCTCATGCCATATTTTCTCTCTCCTCCCCTGCCGCAACAGGTAGGTGAGAATATCTCTATAAAAATCTTTTCTACTACGTGGCCCTGGGAGTGTGACCTGAGGGTGCCTGTCATTGCAAGATGCTGATTGCTGTCCACTTTCGAATAGGAATAATAATATAATAATAATCGTAATAATCAGAGGAGTTTGAGGCAGAGAAGAGACACTCACCCCTGGGTGATGCACTCAGTGAGACCCAGGGGAAGGTTTTTTGCTTTTCCAGAGACTGGCTGGTTAAAAAACAATTGACCTTTACGTTCTTTGCAAAGCTTTGCCCTTTTTAAAGAAAAGTGCCCTGCCTCTTCTCCCCTCCCCCTGGTTATTTATAAGTATATTAGGCAGGGAAGATCTTCCATATGTGCCTCCAGCCGTACCACTGTGCTGCCCCAGCCTCCCAGCTGCGATACAATAAGCAGCAGCAAAATTTCTTTGCAAGATCAAGCCCAAGAAGGGTGTTTTTTTAAATGCAGCTCTAATTTATTGGTGAACAATAAGGGCTATAAAAGCAGTCATTTCAAGGTTAACGTGCTACTCAAATATCCAACACTCAAGCTGAGCGAATAATCCATAACTAATTGCTTATTTAATTGCACATTCTTTGTACATGAGGCAATTGTAATATTCCTGAAGGCTTTAGGTTTTCCCCCTCTTTAAGTAAGCGGTAAAACTTCTATATCTGTTCTTCAACGTGTATTTTGTTGCTTCACGATATCAAGCAAGTGATATTATTTCTATTCCCCAATTAGATTCCTTCTATAGCCATTAATTTATGGTAGCAGCTCATAGAAAAAAAAGTCCTGTGAAGAGGTTGTGTAATCTATTTTTAAAGACTGGATTTCTTTTCTTTTTTCCTTTTTTTTTTCTTTTTGGCTGAAATAATGAAAACCAGTTTTGGAAATGAGGCTCCTAGAAAAGTAGAAAGAACAAGACCCACACCAAGGACCTCCACTGAAGGATACAAGCAGAGCACAGTACACATTTGGTCCAGCAGCAATGACCAGCATCATCAAATGTAGAGTCAAGCAGCACAGATATTCCCTTTAAGCCACAACTGAAGCGTGGGGCCGTGTGACACAAGCTGAATTATGAGCCTGCTTTGGATCATTCCGTTGTCCATGGCTTTATTTTATTTTTTAAATGAAAACAGAACATTTTTTTTCGTTACATTCCAAACATGTTAAACTTTTGAAACTTAGCAACTTAATTCATTTACTTATTAACTTCACATATAGGAACATCAACATTTAATAACATCATTTCAATTTTTCTGAAAAACTACTACAGAATATCCAATCCAACTTGGCTATGTAATACTGACTCAAATACTTCTTGCATGCCAGAATTTGCTTAAACTGGATATACCATTATTCTTAAGATACTGTTTAAGAATACAGAACAGGGTCCTAAGCATCATTTGTGCAGGAACTGCCCCAAAAAAAAAATGTAATAAATTGCATTAGCCAGCAACATAATCTCATATTATTATTTATAGATTTTTATCTACAGTTCGGAACAGAAAAAGCTGACTTGAGGGTAAAAAAGCTTGTTGTACTCTTTCAGGTTACCTCCTGACATAATTTGAGTTCCTCCATTTCACCAAGACTATCTTTTTAAATCAATACTTGGAATACAATTTTTTCCTTATCAGGCTATCCCAATTAAGAATAACAGACCCTCAGCCTACCACACTTGCTGACATCCTTCAAGTGCAGTATTTATAGGCAAATTCAATTTAAACTTTATTAACTTGCTAAAACTTTCCCGCACTTTGATGCAATCATCCAAAATTAAACACTTCACAACAAAAATAGCCCATATCAATTTATTCAGCTCACATTTCCTTGCAATAGAAATGACTAGCATGTTAAACTGCAAATCCCTGAAGTAGATCATACCATCCTGGAGAAAATGTCAGGAATAATTAAGATGGAAACCTAATTTGGCAAGCGCTGCTGCCAGGCACTGGGAGGAGAGAAGAGGGGAACAAGAGATGTAGGAACCTTTATCAATAATGCTACTTCCATATTTCTTCTCTCTAAACAAAACCAAAACCAAACTAAATAAATAAAACAAATAATAAAAAACAACAAAAAACCACAGTATCACGAGTCAAAACAGAAGAGTTACACATTTAGCAAGTTTTTTTTCTGAGAATGGATGTTCTTGTTTTAAGGAACATCAGATTTAGTGGATGACCTTTCATTATCCTTATCGATACGAGTTTTGAGGAAGAGGTGGGAGTTTATTAGTATATTTAGATCTTTACATAGTTCACAGGCAGCAGCACACCCCCTCACGTTTAATGCAAGCATGTCGCCACCACCAGCTTCAGCTTAGTTCCAACTCTGTCCCTGAAACAAGGCTGGTAGAGATGCCACCGCGATCTACCTGCTCCCCAACGTAAGGGACCCTGTCTCAAGGATGTGACAGTGAGAGGTGACAAGAGCCTCCTGCCATGGGTGGAGAGGGAATTTGCCACACTTAAATTGCCTCTGTGCTGCCTTCTGATAAAAACCAGAAGCGGTGCTGCTGTTGTGCTGAGTTCGTGCCGTTATTGTCATTTCAATGGTTCTGCACAGCTACGTCCCCTTTAGTAACCTTTATCTGTAAAAACAGAGCGTCGACGCACTCGCGCTTCAAGTCATGAAGATGCCTTCTCCCAGGGTAGCAACCCGTGGTCCCACAGGGACATGCTGCCTGTGTAAAAGGCATTTCTATACCAATTTATCTAATTCCAAAGTGGAAATGTGCTGTTCTATTGCACCCACACTGCTTAAACAGCAGTTTTTCCAGTGCAGACAAAACTTTTACCGTCATTCCCAGCTCACAGGATGGCCTTTTCCTTCCTCCATGCCCTTTTCTAAACTGACCTCTAGCAGACAAAATATCACCCCCACATCTGGATTATACCCACTAGTGCTTACAACAGAGCAATGACATTTTGCCAGGAGCCAGCACATGTATTTTGCTGCCTACCTGCAGCAGAAGAGAGGGGTGGTGATATATAAAAATTCTAATTCTATTCATACTGACATTTACTGTGGAATTCCAGCAATCGAGAAAACCTCTCAATTTCAAGCCTTGCTCACAGACAAATGTCCTAGAAAATGAGGTAGAAGTTTTCAACCCCTGCAAGGAATTTACAAAACCAACTAAATCCCTACATGAAAACACCAGAGTGTCTTAATTAATGAAAATAAAATATTTAAGCAGCTCCCAAATGAAAGTTTCTGAAAGACAAAGTGATCATCTCCTATTAGAGGTTAGTCACTAGCAGCACGTTGGTTAGGGGTGTGTGTGTTAGTTTTAATTAAAATAAAGCCACTATCATTACAGGACATCAGTTCAATCAAAAGGGAATTGGACATTTCTACCTAAATAAGACTTTAAGGAGCTTTTGAGTGCAATGCTCCATCTAATCATGGCAGACAGCACCAGCTACACAAAGGGTCTCAGCTGGAAACCAGCAGAGTTTCTTCTGACAACAGGGATGCAGGAAATAATTTGTGGTTGCCGCTCGTGAATCCAAAAGCAATTATTTCCATTCCCAAATATAGTCATTTACTGACTGTATTCAGCCCATGGCGCAGCACAAAAGAAGAACCCTATAGCAAGGCACCTCTTGCAGGATTTTAAGGCTTTAGACATAATGGTTGGCCACCTATTGGAGCCAGCCCTATATTTTTAGTAGATAATCTTTTGATTTAATATAGCATTTAAATATAAAGCGATAAACATGTGCTTTAAGTCTCAGAAGTTGTCAGGCTCACCCCTGGGTTTAAAATTAAGGAGGAGCACCACTGAATGAAGAAAAATCTTATTCCTCTAGATGACACCAACCAATTCTATGAGGAAACATTTTGTGCGCTCAAGTAGTAGCTCGAGCTCAGGAGACTGATCCAGTAATTGCAAACGCAAACAGGGCTTTGCTAAAACAGAGCTGATAAGAGGCTGTCGAGAGCCTCAGGTGGCATTTCCTTAGCATATAATTTATTCACGTAGCTCAAGTGAAAGTGAGCTGCGTGTTTGACTTGTCTGACACTTACTTACTACGGGTACAATAGCAGAATTTAAAGGCAGCAATATTCCATTTGCGTGGTTGGGTTTTCTGCAGGTCTTTTTCTCTTCCCCATCTCCAGTTTCATTGCGATTTCAGCTCTGCCTGTCGGTGCAGTGAGAGAGCAACATAGAACAAGTTTCCTGTTCTGCAGATACTTTAACACGAGCGTAATTTGAACTTAAAACCTGAAGTATTTTCAGGGAAATGTAAACACACTTGGTGGACAGGGGCAGAACAAAAGGGCAGAGCAAAAGATGTCGTCTACCTGGACTTGTGCAAAGCGTTTGACACTGTACCACACGACATCCTGGTCTCAAAATTGGAAAGTCATGGATTCGATGGATAGACCGCTTCTTGGGTAAGGAGCTGGCTGGATGGCCGGACTCAAAGGGTTGTGGTTAATGGCTCAATGTCCAATTGGCAGCCAGTGACGAGTGGTGTTCCTCAGGGGTCTGTAATGGGACCAGTACTATTTAAAGTCTTTGTTGGAGACACGGACAGTGGGATGGAGTGCACCCTCAGCAAGTTTGCTGATGACACCAAACTCGGTGGTGCGGTCGACACGCTGGAGGGGAGGGATGCCATCCAGAGGGACCTGGACAGGCTGGAGAGGTGGGCTCGTGCAAATCGCATGAAGTTTAACCAAGCCAA